>CAUZXS010000698.1:0-52500 GCA_963585895.1 Sepioteuthis lessoniana
ATTATGAATGTGTTAATGTATATCAAAATTGTTTATTTTTCTTTTTAGTAGAGGAATTTTATTGTGAATTGAATTACCACGACCAGAAAATCCGGCGAACACCTACGCATGACGTACGGAAAGACTGGATAGCTGTTTCGACCTTATTAAGTCTCAGCAGTAGGTTATACCGAAATCTCCACCACTGCAGATCGAACCAGAGCCCACAGAGCAGAAACTCTGCAACTAAGCCAACAGGCCATATCGTACACAAGTGACGCCAAATTAACTAGTCATGGTAATTGCACGGGCAATTAACCTGAATGAGTCTTATATAAAATTGGATTATTTCTTTTAAATGTTTAAATGTACACAAAATTGTTTATATATATATATACAATTAGATTATTTCTTTTTCTAAGCATTTGATCTTGAAGCGAAAGCGACGAAAATATCAAAGTATATTTTACCCTTCCCAGGATAGAAACATGTTCTTGGGGGAGGAAGAAATTACCAAGTTTAAGGAAAATATTAGCAGAGAAAATATTTTGCTGCGTGCCATAAAAAGTAAAAATCGAGCCTCATGTAGCCGGTAGGACTCGTGTTTATGACTCCTGCTCTAATGTTTCTTTTTTCGAAACTGACTCATTTTGCTGGAAGATGCAGCACTGAAAATTGTAAAGGATTAATTTCAGCTAACAGGATTTTGGGTTTGTGACATACAAACAGAACATAACATTATATATAATAGACGGTGGTACTAATAACAAGATCTATAAGCAAAGAAAAGAAAGATGAAAAGAAGATTTATCCTTAAGACCAAAAACTATTAGTTGCTATGACCAACATTTCCCATTATAGGTGATATTACTCGATGGGTAGTTTTCGATGTAGAATTGAGCTTTTGCTCTTAGTTCAGAATAATTACAAGTAGACGACTGGAAAATCTTAGCATCGCTTTCTCTTTTTCGTTCTGTTGTGGAAGTTTAATCTCCTGTAATGGCAACAATTTCTGAGTACTTTTATATTGGTATTTAGAAAATGGCGGGGAAAATTGCCTTCGGTAACAAACAGCTATTAATGTAGTTCTCTTTGCAGCGTTTAACAGAACGCCGTCCACCTCTGATAGTACAAATGTATCTTTGTACACGTCCTCCTTTTTCGGAGCCATCTCTTTATGTTACTGTCAAATGACCAGCGGAATCTTAAAAGTAAATAGACAAACTAATTATCTATACAATTAAGCGTAATGTCCATTATTTAAGATCAACAATAGTAAACTTTCAAATCCAGTCCTGGAAAATCCATATATTATAGATCGATATAATCTCTTGCAACCAACAAAATATAAACTAGAAAAAACAATTATTCAGAGATAGAAGGAGAGTATTGTATCAGTTCATATATTTTCAAACGTGTTCTTATTTTCATGCTCAATAAAAAATAATTACTCGAAACAATATAGTTATAAGTATTACATAGGAATACTTGAAACCATACAACTATGTGTGCAAATTATTTTTATATACATAATATAACTGTGCTAAGAAAACTCGTTGGAAATAACGATGTAGTACAATGAATGCAATTCCTTAATCACTTGGCATTAAATAACCAAGACGGGTTGACACACCGTTAAAATTAATGAAGCTGTCAATCATCTAAAATTCTTGAAATATAGAAATAGATTCAGTCTGTAACTAGTTAACTGATAGATAACTAGAAAATTCTATTAAGTTACTAACAGAAAATAGCTAAAGACTTTTTACGTTTAAAATAGTCTCATCAAAGCGATTCGCCTCGTTTGTCCCAAGAGTATTTTTTCTTTTCCCATCTGCAATATTCCGAGTCGTCAAACAATTTTGAATGTGACCATGCATTGCAGCGTTTTCTCCAAGAGCGACGAATTATCCGTTTGCTGGCAATTTTTTCTGTCTTCTTTTATAATTAATCTTCTCTCCTGCGACCGAAATATGGGCACCTCTAAATCACATTTTTAAGAGACGGTCACCGCCGATGGCTGCTTTTGGCTTTGAGTTATAGCAACAGAACCTAAATCAGAGCTATATTTAGTTAGCAACGACGGCAGTCATGATGATTGGCTAACAAAGAGAGGTAAAAAGCTCTTGTTTTTCTTTTTCTTTTTCACCTTAAATTATTTCCACTTGTTAAGCTACAGAAGTTTTGAAGCTATAAAAGACGGCAATCTGGTCAATTGTGAAT
Organism: Sepioteuthis lessoniana; assembly: GCA_963585895.1. Lineage (NCBI taxonomy): Eukaryota > Metazoa > Mollusca > Cephalopoda > Myopsida > Loliginidae > Sepioteuthis > Sepioteuthis lessoniana. The sequence goes on from CAUZXS010000698.1 coordinate 2,203, forward strand.
TATCGTAAATATGCTAGACACTCGTGATAAAAATGAGGGGACAACGATTTCCCATTCAGATGTGTCTTCAAGCTGATTCGTTCAATTATATTCCTTCTTGCTCCGAGCTTTTCGAATGATAGGTCTTTTCATAATGGGACTTATTGTTATAGATTCCTGCATATCCGTCTTGGCCGGCTTAGAATTAAAATATAAATCAAGCTTTATAGTAGTCGGTTGAAAGCAGGTAATGGAATATGATCTGGAAGGTTGTTTTTCTTTTTATTATCATAATTCGAGGATTTTCAATGAGCAGAACTAGATAAGAGGATCACTGGTCATGTCAAGGTTGACAATAGCTGTAACAGTATTTTGCTGCTATTGTCTGGAAATTTGAAATATTTATGGGAAAGTGGTTTGGCTACATTCTCACTCACACAATCTTGACTTGATTAGCAGGTTTGACTATAATGATCATGTCAGATTTGACAATAATGGTTGCTGCATTTCAATGCTATTTCAGCCAAAGTTAAGATATTCATAGAAAAGTGGTTTTACTACATTCTTACTTAAACTCTCTTGATTTTACTAATTACAATATATCAGAAACATATTTTTTGTTAAAAATGTTGCAATGGAATAAAGGATAGGAATATGTAGGTTTATGCAACACTCAAGCTTTGTCCAGCTCGGTCGGTGAGATTGTACAATACACCCACCGCATCTCTGCAGAGGGGTAAGACCAACCAACGAGTGTTCTGGATATGACACTTAACAATCTGATGGTGAGGCTCCAGTCATGCTGGAGGTTTGAGAAATGCGGGGTACTTCTTCATAGCCACCACTCTCAGGCCCACTGGCCCAGCACCTAATAGGATACTCTCGATGGGTTAAATAGAACTATTTGACATCTAAACTCAGTGCAAACGAATAACATGCTAAATTGAATTGTTTGAAATAGAACTTTGATCATTTAACTGTTTGTAAATAAATGACTGATGTTTAATTGAATTGTTAGTGATACATAAGGATACTTGGAACCATTTAACTGTGTGCTAATGAATGAGTAAAATTAAATATGATAATTGGTATTACATTGCAATACTTGAAACTATTTAATAGTATGAAAAAATGAGCTCAGTCTCGTTTAGAAAATGTTACCAACAAAATGTGTTTACAAATCATTTATATTTTATATGTATAAACAGGATTTGGCATTTGATAACATACAATGATTGATTTGCCATAAACCCAACTGAACAAAAAGAAGCTTTGGGAACATAACTGCTATTTTGAGATTAATTATTTTTCGCATTATAGATATTTTGAATATTTTTATTTTTCTTGTTTATTTTCAATTTTGGTTATATAACCCCATATATCAACCGATCCAATCTATAATTTTTAATTTGAGTGAGTTGGAAACAACTAGCTTTTGATGTGGCACGAACCTGGATCACACTTTTTAGGGAAATTGTCTTTCATGGACGTTGCCTTAGGAAATTCGACTGTTTATATATTCAATTTTTACTAAGGTTTGTTTCTTGGTTTCTTGGTATGTTAACCTCGTATCATTGAATCCATTTCCTTAACATGTTTTTCTGCATTCTTGAGAGCATATTAGAGATTTAGTGTGCTCAGTATTGCTTCCTTTGTTCTCTGGCATATCAATCTCCGACGGTTATTTAATGCCAAAACCATCCGTGTAGAAGAATAGTAGTGGGTACTACTATTTAATTCATAGCTGGATGAGATGAGTCATACTTTTCCGTAGTGTATTAGTCCGAAAGTGAACCTAATAGCTCTGCGCAGGTTTGAACCCGATTTCTATGATGTCGCAGTTCAGCGCATTAACCACTTAATCATATGGACTCCTCCCTGAAAAAATACACAAGCATACATACGCTCATGCGTACACGCAGACACACACGCTTGCGCACGCACGCATGCGCACATACATACATGAGCACAAAGACGTATGAGTGTACAGGTACACCCATGATTACCATTATACATGGTCACGGTCATGGACATGCATATAGTTGGTCACTGATATTTGCAGTCTGACCTATCCTAAGCACGCAGGCAGACAGACAAACACAGAGAAACATTTAGTTACAGAGAAATATTCCACACATTGAAGTACACACACACACACACACACACACACACACACACACACACATGTACTACGATATCAGAATCCAGCATGTTAGCCCTTACGCCTTGGCAATTCTGCCGAGGTTCATTTCTCTTCAGATTTCCTATTTTACCAATTTCTTTTCAAGTTTCTTATACTAAACGCCGTTATACTTTTCAACGGTTTTCCCCTTTTTATTTGTTCTTATTTTTCACTCTTTTTTTATGTTCTTTTTCAACATTTAGATAATTTTATAGCTTTTCGCGTTCCTTTTAATTTTTCCGATGAATTGTCACAAAAAAAGGCTAGGATTAATCATTTGGAAAAATAAGTATGTGTTTAAGGAAACCCAAAAGAGAATAAGATAACAAAGTTTTTTTCTATTATAGATATTGTGCCTAATAAAGTTCTTTGGTATGTTTTGTTTTCTTTAATGACATATCAAACTTTGTGGGTTATTTAATGCCAAAACAATCCTTGTAGAAGAACAGTAGTGATACAATTTAACTAATTGTTGGGTGAAGGATGAGGTTGGTTTGTTGGGTTTTATGGCATATCAATCCTTGTTAGCTATTTAATGCCAAATACACACACACACACACACACACACACACACACACACACACACACATATATATATATATATATATATACATATATATATATATCATATTTACCCAACCCCTCCACACGGGCAGGATATGACACAAGGTCAATTTTTAAGCGGAGTTTAACAGGTTTGAATTCAGAGTTTTCTTTCTCCTAAACTAGTTGCCTCACCAAGGCGGAAGAATCCAGTCTGTCCTACTATTTACCCATAGCTGGAGGGAGAATAATTGGATTCATACCTTTCGCAAGGGTGTTAGTGCTATAATGAAATGCAATCAGTCTCGTTCAGGATTTGATGGTTTCTTTTCGATATTTAATAATTTTCCTTTTGTAAGGCCGAGAACAAAATGGAAAATTCCTCTTGGAAGTTTGTGATGCACTAATTTCAGGTGGGTTACAGTTAATGTAAAATAAAATAACTGTTAAAAGGTGTTCCAAACAACCGTCTTAACTATCGTTTTCTGCAATTCTTCTTTCATTCTAATTTTTTAATATCCTGTTGCTTACCTCAAAGTAGCAGCAGCAACAGCAGCAGAAACAGCAGCATATGCAGACGTAGTAGTATTTTGCAAACTATATTTTTATTACAGTATTTTATTGTTTGCGATCTCGCTCATTCCTATATTCTATATAATACTGACCAGATTTATCTAGGGAAATAATTAGAGGTACACCAAATCATAATTGTAGACTCACCTGCCTAGTTTACTTGCATATAATTATTATGTAGTATAATTTATAGATTTCTGTGCGATTTTAGTTTTTTTTTCTTTGAACAGAAGGTCATCCGCTGGGAATTGTGTAAGAAGTTTGAATTCGACCATACGAACAAATGGTATATGCACAACCCGGTATCAGTCCTAGAAAATAAGACGCAAAAAATTCTTTGCAATTTTGAGATACAAACAGATTACCTAATATCTCAGCCAGACGAACTGACCTAGTGATAATCACAAAAAACAAAAAAACAAAAAAGAGAACCTGCCAAATAGTGGACTTACTGTTCCGGCTGTCCACAGAGTAAAACTGCAGGAAACCGGAAAGAAAGATCAGTACTCAGACCTCGAAGAGAACTAAAAAAAAACAAACTATAAAACATGAAGGTGACAGTGATACCAATTGTAATTGGCACGCTCGGTACGGTCACCAAATGACAAGTACAGGGACTGGAAGTTTTGAAAATAAGAAAAGGAATGGAGACCATCCAAATTACTGTAATGCTGAGATCGGCTAGAATACAAAAAGAGTCCAAGAGACTTGCGGAGATTTGCTGTCACTCAGACTCCAGTGGAAGACCATTAGCTAACGCTGATAAGAAGATCTCTCAAATGAGTAAAACAACAACAACAACAACAATTATGATAATAGCGAGAGTGAGAAACCATCAGGAAACGCTAAAGTGGAAAACTCCCAAAAGATTAAAATAATGAAAGAAATCCCGTCAACTTTGCCGTCCAAGCTGACCACAAAGTGAAAAAAAAAAAAAAAATAAAAACGATAAAAAAGACAAGTATTTTCCACCTTGCCAGAGAACTAAAAAACAAAAACTATGGAACATGAAAATGACAGTTGTACTAAATATAATGAGTGCACTTGGAATGTCTGGCAGATCACAGATAAAATTAAAGCAAAACGAAAAGAGAGATAGATAACAAAACCTTGCTAGGGAACTAAAATCTATGGATCATAAAGGTGGTGGTGATACCAATTGTGGTTGGTTCTCTAGCTTTCTTTGTTTAATGGCATATCAACCTTTGTAGGTAATTTAATACCAGAACTATTCTCCTAGAAGAACTTTAGTGGTACTATTTAACCCATAGCTGGGAGGATAAGGGGGTTCCTACTTTTCCCAAGGATATTTGCCCGAAAGTGAACGTAATAGCGCAACTGGGGTACGAACTCGCTTACTACGATTCTGCAGTTCATCACTTTAACCATTACACCACGATGACACAAGCCAAAGGATTGGTAAATGGATTGGAAATAAAAAGACAAATGGAGACCATTCACTTAACAACATTATTAACATAGACCAGAATACTGAAAAGAGTCCTTGTATGAAAAACTCTCAAAGGAGTAAAATAATATGAAGAACTTCATCAAATAGACCAGAGAACAAGAAAATTCATGACGATTCATAAGACTTTACATCCCACAGATGACTTAGACAGACTGTATGTGTCGATAAAAGAAGGAGAAAGAGGACACGCCAGATTTGAAGATAGCGTCGATAAGACAACTCAAAGACAACATGAAAAAGAAAAAAAAAAGAAAAGGGCCAAGAAAAACTGATTACAGCGACAAGAAACAACACAAAGGACACAATAATCAACAGAAAAACAACAACTAGAAAACCAAAATGGAAAGAAAAGCAAATGTACTGACATTTCAAACCACGAACAAGAGAAATCTCACCCGAAAAGACTTGGACATGGCTAAGAGAGGAAAGCCTAAAGAGGGAAACTTAATCTCTTCTAATAGCATTAAAAAAAACCCTGCACCATAAAGACCAACTACTTTAAAGCAGAAATAGATAAAATACAACAAAACAGTTAATGTAGGTTATATGGTGAGTGAGACGAAACGATCAATAACATAATAAATGAATGCAGTAAATTAACGCAAAAAGATTATAAAACTAGATAGGACTGGGTGTTGAAGATGATCCACTGGGAATCGTCCAAAAAAATTTAATTTGACCTTACGAACTCATGGTATAAGCACAGCCCAGAATCCGTCCAAGAGAATGAGATGCATAAAGTTCTCTGGGATTTTGAGATACAAACAGATTACCTAATCTTGGCCGGACGACCAGACCTAGTGATAGTCAACAACAAAAGAAAAAAAAAAAGGAAAATAAAAGTGAACCTGCTCAATAGTGGATTTTGTCATCGATCACTGAATAAAATTGAAAGAAATTTAAAAGAGAGATAAATATCTAGACCTTGCTAGAGGACTAAAACCTGTGAAAAATGTAGGTAATGGTAATGCCAATCGTGGTTGGTGCATTTAGAATCATTCTCAAAGGATTTTTAAAGGGACGAGAGGACTTAGAAATACGAGGACAAGTGGGAACCATCCTGACTACAACATTGTTAAGATCGACCAGAATACTGAGAAGAGTTCGGAAGAGTTGATGAGACTGATTATCACTCCAGTGAAAAACCACCGGCAAACGCTGGTCTGAAAACGCTGGTCGAAGGAATAAGCTAATTATAATCGCTTAAAGGCCTCCATCGGTCGTAATTAAAAGTTGTGCTACATCACTTCGTTCTTATAGAATTTATGTTAGATTTGTTGGTTTGGTTGGTTTGTTGGGTTTTATGGAATATCAACCTTTGTAGGTTTTTTAACGCCAAATCCATTTTTATGAAAATAATCGGTTCTATTTCAAATATTTCGGTTCAGCATAGGTACACAGTTTAATTGTCACAAACATTTCTTTTTCAAATTATTCAAGCAGTTATATATAACAATTCAGTTTAGTGTCAGTTCAGTTTCAATGTCAAAGACAGTTCAATTTCAAACAATTCAGTTTAGCATTAGTACGCAGTTTAAATGTAAGTACAGTTTACTCGTAAAAAATATTTCTATTTCTAGCTATTCAGTTTAGTCAAGCAGCTCTAATTCAGGTAATTCTGTTTAGTATGAGTATAGATTTTGTTTACACACAGTTAATTGTCAAAACTATGATAAACAATTCAGTTTAGTGTAAATACAGTTTCAATGTCAAAAAACACTTCATTTTCAAATAATTCAGTTTAGCATACGCACGCAGTTTAAATTTAAGTAGGGTTTAATTGTCAAAAACATTTCTATTTGAAGCTAATCAGTTTAATCAAACAATTCAGTTTAGCATAAGTATGCCGTTAGTTCTATTTAACCCATTGATAGAGCCCTATCAGGATCTACCACACCGGGCCAGAGTGGACCTGGGAGCAATGGAAATGAAGGGGTGCTCCGTATTTCCCAAAGCCCCAGCATTACTTGAATCTCACCATCAGATTGTTTAGTGTCATATACAGGACACACATTGGTGGGGATCTTACGCCTCTTCAGAGGTACAGTCAGAGTATTATACTGCCCCAGCCGACTTGGCAAGTTAGATTTGTTTGTACATAAATTAGAGAATCTACCTTATAAAGACCACTTGATATACCTGGTGTTATCTCTCGGGAAAAACTGATTTATTCATGTTGGTCCAGAGCGCGAATGCAATTCACACGCTGTAATTTGTTTGCCGACAATTGGACTTGGAATTACTTTATTACTTATAGCATTTTAAAGTGATTCCGCAAAGAAAAACACCCATACGATACACTGAGCTGTTTTGCATTAATCCCCACCCATAAAATCACACAGAAATCGATACCCCACCAAAATTATGATACTGAACCACCACTGGAATACATAACCATATTTACCAACCCCTGCGCTCGGGCAGGATATGACATAAGGTCAAGTTTTAAGCGGAGTTTAACTGGTTTGAATTCAGAGTTTTCTTTCTCCTAGACTAGTTGCCTCACCAAGGCGGAAGAATCTAGTCTACCCTGCTATTTACCCATAGCTGGAGGGAGAATAATTGGATTCATACCTTTCCCAAGGGTATTAGTGCTATAGTGAAATGCAATCAGTCTCGTTCAGGATTTGAACTCGTGTCGCCATGTCCACTTCCTGCGACGATAACCATTACACTACGGGCACCTCCACTGGAATACATAACAATACTTATAAATAAGAATTAAATGAAGATATCATAATGCTAAATCTACCCCTTCGTTTTCATTTGAAAAAAAATCATTAAAACAGTCAAAACCCGCACTTTTAGCGCCTCTAAGAAGGCTTGCCCTATATTTGGTAACGGTATTCTGGAGCAGTATGCACCGGGCTTGAATATTAATTATAAAAAAATATATTACTATCATTTAGAATATTCAGACTATTGTCTTTATTTTCATACTCCCAACGTTTCGGCTGATATATCATTCGTTAGGTGTTTCATGTCGAACACGGAAGTCGACACAGAACCTCAAACTGAACAAAGAAAAACACGCGCTTAAAAAATGTATTTAGTGACCCGAGTTCAATTGCTGGCTAAGGTTGTTCGCATTTCATTAAGTGCTGATATTTTTTGGAAAGGCATGAATCCATTTTTTTCCTCGAAGCTATGGATAATTAGCCAGGAAACCTGTTTAAAAGACAGAAACTCTGAATTCAGACCAGCTGTACACCGTTTGAAATTGGCCTTGTGTTGCATACTAACCGTGGCAAAATGTTTGGATTAATTCATATCAGTGTACATATGCACACAATAACATTTATATACCCCCCAAAAACCTTATTTTTTCAGCTGCATACACATTGACCCATACATACATTTGCGTACACATTCATGCAAAATTCGACGTGCGTCTGTTCAGGCGCATGCGCACACTTTCTTTTACATTCTCTAATTCACACACGCTCAGAAAGACTAAAACTTTCATTCTTTTCGCTCATACAAACTATGGCACTTATGCATTCTGCAACACAAATACACACATGCACACATACATATGCTAACATACATTCACATGCATTTACTCACTTGTATAGATTCGTACTGATGCACTTACAAGTTGAAATACGCAAACACATACAAAATTACTCACACGATACATATAAAGTGCCTTTTTGGGAAAAAAAAATACACAGACCTACGCAATCACTTGCCGAATTACGAAAACGCCTTTATACACAAAATGCTGGAGTTGCAATCTCTCTCTCTCTCTCTTTCTCTCTCTCTCTCTCTCTCTCTCTCACACACACACACACACACATTCGCACACACGGAGAAACAAACATACTCACTCGTAGATATTGAAATACAAATACATATATGCATACAAAATCTCTGTGTCTTAAACACACACACACGCACACAGTGACACACACACACACGCACACACACACAGTGACACAGATACATATTGAAATATAAATATGTGTAAGCGCATAAAATCCCTGTTTTAAACATACACATTTTCAAACAAACACACACATATTGAAACACAAATGCGAATATGCACACAAAATCCCTGTGTTTTAAACACATACACATACACAAACAAACATACTCACACAAACATGTCAAAATACAAATAAGTATAAGCACACAAAATCCCTGTGTTTTAAACACAAACACACACACACACACACACATGGTGAAATACAAATATGTATATGCACATAAAATCCTTGTTCCAAACACTCATAAACAGAGAAACAAACATACACATACACACACACATGTTGAAACACAAATACGCATATGGACACAAAATCACTGTTTTAAACACACACACATACACAAACAAACATACTCACACACACTTGTTGAAATACATATACGAATATGTACATAAAATTACGATATCTTGCATACATGCATACACAAACAAACGTACACACACTCATGTTGAAATACAAATACATATATGCACCCAAAAACCATGTGTTTTAAACACTCACTCAAACACACACACACACACACACACACACACACACACACACACACACACACACACACAGTGACACACATATATATTGAAACAAATATTTATATGCACATAAAGTCACTGTTTAAAACACATATCAGCAGAAAAACAACCATACACACAGACATATTGAAATACAAATTTCTTTATGCACAGAAAATCCCTGTGTTTCGAACACATACGCACACTGTGACAGACAGTGACACACTGTGACACACATATATGTTGAAATACAAATATGAATATGCACATAAAATCCATGTTTTAAACACACACAAACAAAGAATCAAACAAACACTCTCACGAACACACACACAGACATACACACACACACACATACACACACACACGAACACACACACACACATGTTGAAATAGAAATACGTATATGCTCACAAAATCCCAGTTTTAAACACACACATCCACAAACATACTTAAACAAACACATAGTGAAATACAAATACGTATATGCACACAAAATCCCCGTGTTTTAAACACACACAATTGCCACACATACATGTTGAAATACAAATATGAATATGCACATAAGATCCCTGTGTTTTAAACACACACATACACAAACAAACATACACACATATGTTGAAATACAAATACGTATATGCTCACAAAATTCCAGTTTTAAACACTCACACAAACACAACCATACTCTCTCTCTCTCTCTCTCACATACACACACACACACACACACACACACACACACACACACACACACACACACACACACACACACACACACACACACACACACACACACATATGTTAAAATACAAATAGGTATATGCATACAAAATCCCTGTATGTATATACACACCTGTATGTATATACACACCAAATCACTATGTTTTAAACATACAAGCAAATATATACATACGGAAATATAAACCCACGCCTGCGCACAAAATACCGCTAGTTTCACAAAACATGAAGATATGCCAACACGTGAGTAAACATGAAATGGAATTTAATAAATCACATACAAAGCACACACACGTACATATAGAAATGAGCACATACATACATGCATGCACACACACACACACACACACACACACACACACACACACACACACACACACACACACACACACACACACACACACACCATTCCAGATATATAAAAACACACAAAATGCCGCCAATTTCGTAAAACATATGTACGCACACGTATACCAGCAGAAATAATAAGACGTGTACATACGCCAAAGGGTGTTTTAATAAAACCCATACACACGTACATATAGAATCACACACACGGACACATGCCTTTGCAAAATTATAGGCACACTCCTGCACACAAAATGCCGCTGGTTTTAGTAAAACACACACTCATACACATACAGACACACATAAACACACACATATACGTAGAAATACATACAGAGAAAATTTCATAAAACAGTCGTGTGCATTTAAGATCGGTGATATCAACTTAAGTAAAAATAAATTAAGAAAGAAAAGAAAGAAAAGGATCGAATTTGAAGTGATCAATATTGTACGAAGAAATTGAGTGCTTTCATTTATTTTAAAGTAAGACATTTCGTTGAATTGAATATTCACAATTTGAACATAAAAATCAATAACGTAGAAAAATGCATTGCACGAAGCAAATAAAAATCCAGTTAGATGTGTGGGGCGTAAAAGTATGAAAGGGGGAAATAATAATAATAATAATAATAACAACAACAACAACAACAACAACAAAGAATTGACACAAGTAATTTAAAACAAAAAAGCCGTGCAACAGAGCTTTATACTGTGTTTCGTACTTAGAACCTAGAATGTATTAGATTACACGATGTTCCCATCTGTTTATAATTCCACGGTAAAATAATGAAGCCTAACTAATATAGAACGAAAAGAGCGTTTTTATCCTTAAAATGATTTTCTTATGTAAGCCGAGCTTAGACTACGCTGACAATATAACATGCAGAGGGGAAACACCTCTCCGCCTAAAAGGGGTGTCTTGATAATGACTCAGAACTGCATTTGATGGTGAGGTTCCAGTTCTGGAGATCTGGTGGGTATGGGGTATACCTTCATTGTCATTACTCCCAGGTTCACTCTGATCCAGAATATGTATTTACCCAACCCCTTCGCTGGATTGATTTCAGAGCTTCCCTTCTTTTTCACCGATTTCTTTACCGATGTTAAAGCGTCCAATCTGCCCCACTATTTACCAAAAGCTGGAGGAAGCATTATTAGCACGATGTGATATGCAAACAGCCTTGTCCAGGTTTTGAACTTCGGTCACTGTGTTCATTTCCCACGACGTTAATTGTTATTGATAATAAGTTAGGGTGAAATAGATTTTTCTGAAAACATTATTAGTTTTAGATAAGGATACTTGATACCCTACACCTGGGTGCAAGTTATTTGTATTAAATAGAAATACTAGATATCATATAACTGTTTAGAAAAACTCTTTAGAAATAAGGACAGAAATGTAAGAATAAATGTACAGTGAACGTGGTTCCCTGAGCTCTTGACATAAAATCACCCTAGATGGACAGAAATGTTAAAATCAATTAATCAATCGTATTGTGAATTATCGATTACTACTGGAACAAAAGCTTTCTCACGGTGCTTTGTATCTCTAACGAACCGGTTGTAGAGACCCTACAGATAACTCGATTTTCATCCCGTTTATATCCTTCTATTCTAAAGTTCTTCAGTAATCGGGGCTTACAATACTCTAACTGTATCCTTTACGAAAGGATGAGATAACCCCAGAAGAGATGTCTTGGGTAGGATTCAGAGCTGCATCAGATGGTGAGGCTCAGTTTCTGGAACTATGGGGAATGTCGAGTACCTCTTTATTGATATTTCACCCAGATAATATATATATATATTTAATCAGTAATATTTAAAACTAAACTTACATTGTTTTTGTGAGAGTGATCAATATTCAGGATAGAGCCACTTCATAGTCAAAATGTTGGGTAACTTTTAAAATCGATTATTAAAACCTAAAAACCGATGAAATCCAAGCCATCTCAAGATACGATTACCACTTTCCTGAACCAAATTGATCATCTGATTGCGCACCATTTTAAGTATCTATCTATCTATCTATCTATCTATCTATCTAGAGAGAGAGAGAGAGAGAGAGAGAGAGGTGGGGCAGTGCAATCCTGAAGAAGAGCCGTTTGGTGAAACCTATTTAGACTCGCGCTTGACCATGTAGGAATTATTTTTATTATATCTATATATATACATATATATATATATATATATATATATATGTAATGAAAATAATTCCTACAATATTCCTATCATATAACAGGTCTGAAATTGTATTTAATTTCATTTGAAAATTAGTTCTATTTAATATATATATATATATATATATATATATATATATATAAAGTAGAACTAATTTTCAAATGAAATTAAATACTACTTCTGTTATATGATAGGAATATTGAGTAATGTAAATTTAAAACATGAGGTCGTGAGAGAGTTAAAAGAAAATTCATTTTAATTCTCTGCAAAGGGAGAAGATGTGTATTTTGCCTACAGCATGACTTCTTTTTACACTCTAAAAGACGTGATAGTTGTCAACCAATATTGTAAAAGCAGTTCTTAAATTCTTTTACTGGATCTATCTATCTATCTATCTATCTATCTATCTATCTATCTATCCCAATTTGTTTAAATCATATTTCTATTTTCCTTTTCTTTAATTTTAAACTGGAATGAAGGAAATTTTCCAAATCATATGGATCAATCTGGCTGTAGTAAAACACTGCCAACAGCTGAATGGCCCTTTTGTGACCAAGGGAATTAGAATGATATGCCAGCAACGACTCAATAGATGTCCATGAAGGATGACGATCTTAATAATGAACAATTCTTGCTAAAAGATGGTGTTCATGAGAGAAGGAAACGTTGAAAATTTACATTTGTTTGATTTTATGGTATATCAACATCTGTAGGTTATTTGATGCCAAATCTCGTTGATAAATATATATTAAATATACCGTATTTGACAATATAAGACGCACGGATGTATAAGACCCCAATTTCAGTAGGGCAAATATGAAAAAAAAAACTAAGTACTAATATTAAACGTGATGAAATTAATATAATGAATATCATCAATGATAACCCTTTTAATCTGCATAATAGCCTTTTGAATAATCACAATAGGGATATGAAAGTTACTCTAAAGTCTAAGCTAATAGGAGTCACCAGGTAGCTAATTTCGACCGACGATTACGAATTTAGAAATGTTTTTGACAATTAAACTGTGTACTCTTGCTAAACTGAATTGTTTGAAATAGAACTGTTTATTTGTATAAAATGGATTTAGCATTGAATAACCTACAAAGGTTGATATACCATAAAATCCAACCAATCAACCAACCAACCAACCAACCAGAGATACAGTCGGTATATGAGACAAAAGTAAATAAAGTCATGATCATTTATGTATAGACCAGAACCTTAAGTTAGCATCAGACTGAAGTTTGTCTGTTTTCTATATACTATGGTATCTGTATTTGAGAATACCTCGCTAATATAAATACTAAGTCACATAGTTATTTGAAAAAAAAAAATTACAAAATAAAATATGAAGATAAAAACAGTTATTAATTTGAAGAGTAAAAATTAATACTTCCTCAGAAATAAATACAATCAAATGCAAGACGTAATCACTCGGATATTTTACAGTTATCATATCTAAAGAAAAATTAAAAAAGAAAAAAAGAACAGAAAAGAAATTCACAATATTAGCTTCTTTCTCTCTTTCTCTCCTTCGCTCTCGTTTACTCATTTATCCATTCGCAAATTCGGAATTTTCCCCACCCCAGAACTTTGTTCGTAATGGCGGATCTATTTTCCCGGATATTTATAGACTGAGGCAACACCAGATCTGCACATAAAAAGAATCTATTGATTGCTGGTATTATACAGATTGCTTTGCGTCAGACATCAAGGCGATGAGAGTCCGTTTTTCCCTACGTTTAACACGTAAAAATCTTCTTTTTAAGTTTATTTTTATGTATTTCATTTCATTTAAATCTGGGTTTGGTCGCTGCCTGAAGATATCCTAAGAAAATAAACAGTCTTTTCCTCTGATTCAAAGTGTTTTTGATCATTATCTGGCCATCGATGTGTATAAAAATGTGATTTTATGTTTGGATAAAGTGACATGTCAAACCATCTTTGCAGTCTCTGTACGAGGATGCAAAAAATTGAATTATCATAAATTGCAGAGGGCAGGTCGATGTGGCATACAAGTTGATCTGAAAATTTTTAATCCAAAATTCTGGCTTAGACCTGCACCTGCTGTATTGGTCGACCCCACAAACTTATGGAGTTGGTCGAAGTGAGGATAGTCTATGGTAACCTTTATTTAAAATGTGCCATATAAATATAACATTAATGCCAATGTCTGTATATTGAATAAACTCACATTATTTCTAATGAAACAGTCATTACTTCAGTAATTCATGTTAAATGTAACTTTTAGAATTAAATTAGTTTTTTAGAATTAAAACGTGCCATTCAGTAATTACGCAAAGTTGTGTATATACAATAAACTAACATTATTTCTATGGAGAATGTCATTAAATCAGTAGGGTATGTTGAATGCAGTTTTTCTTTGAAATCAGAATGACATTAGCCATATATGAAACATGGAAATCTTACAAATTAGAACTTATATTCATACGAATTCACAATTTATTGTGCTATCATGAAATTGAATAGATAAACAATATACAGTAATTGTCAGTCAGGCCACCTGGGTCCTGTGGCATTCCGGTTAGTATTCACCGTCAATGCATCAGTTGTTGCAAACGGCGTGTGATATAGCGTTGATATAATTCGCAATATTTAGTACAGTTTTATTATTTTAGATCAATCTCTGTGTTAATTTCTTAGAAATGTTCATCAAACGGGTTTAAATTGAAAATGTTCGCGGTAGTCTGTTGGAGTTACGGTTAGTGGTGTGTATCGATTATTAGGAGTATTATTCCACCTGTTGACTACTTTGTGGTGAAGGTTTGGAATGTTCCCCACAATTTAAATCGAGGGAATCTATTGATTTAATTGTTCCTATGATAACGACGCACATTCAGGACATATGAATTTGAAAGGGTTTAGTCTATCTATTAACAATTATAAATATGCAAAATATCGCTTGGAGAGATAAAATATCTACATGTAACTATCAAAGACTTCTGTACGAGCAGGATGCGACTCAAGGTCAATTTTTAACCTGAGTTTACCAGGTTTCAATTCAGGGTTTCCTTCTTCTAAACAGGTTGCAATACCAAGGTTAAAGAACCCAATCTACCCTAATATTTACAAATAGCTAGGGGGAAAATAGTTTTTCTAAGGGTATTTGTGCAATGTGAAATGCAAACTGGCTTGTCCAGGACTTGAATTCCGGTCACAATGTTCACTTCTTATAACGTAAAACATTTCACAACGAGCGCCTCGACATATATTAAAATGTATTTACTGTGAGTGTTCTGATTATGGCTTTAAGTATATGAAGTTTTTGTTTACAACTAATATCATAGGAGATACCAGTGGTATTTGCTAATATAGATGAAATATTTTGATTTATTGAAAATACCTTACACACGCACACATACACGCACACACACACACACACACACACACACACACACACACATATATATATGTTGACTGTGGAATAATTTTTAGAATCAAGTTGTTATTACGCAGTTCAAAATTCTAATGTTTTAATAACAAGCGGAAACTGCCTGACTAAACAGTGCCTCCGTTGGTCATTTTTTTTCAGTTGTAAAATAGGTTGCATCATAATTCAGTGGATGATCTCACATCCTTAAAATATTGGAATTGAAAGTCTATGTTCGACCTGTGGTATTGTGGGAGTTTAAAAACGATAAAAACATTACAGAAACAGCAAAAAAGAAAAAAAAAAAAGAAAAAGAAAACAATTCTAATGTTGATGGCCAAGGTGTCATTACAGATTCCTTTCAAGATAGTCTAAGAAGAATGGTTGAATGCAGTCCCCCGAAAAGTACCACTTGATCTCAACACATCCCAATCCAAACTCTGAAACCGCTTGAAAAAGATAGGAAAAGTGAGCAAACTGGGTCTTTGACTTCCTCATAATCTTAATGAGAAATATAAGGAAGATCACATTTGCACAGCAACGATTGTTATTTCAAAGAAGGAAATGAACTACTTCATTATAGATGACGAAAATTGTTCTTTTTTTGTTATTTTTGAAAAGATTTAACGCAAGAGACTGTGGACTAAAAACGATGTCTCTTCGCAGCCTACAACAAAAGAAGAATTCTATGGAAGAAGTTTTATGCTGTGTGTATGGCAAGATTCCCACGGTTGCTTAGTGATTAGAGTGTTCGCCAATGATCCGGGAGACCGAGGTTCAATCCTAGTTCGCGTCATACCAAAGACTTTAAAAATGGTACTTGATACCTCCTTGCTAAACACTCAGCAATATAAGGTAAGCATCAAGGGTAAAGTGGAGCAATCCAGAGAAAGGAGTAAAGCCCTCCTCTACACTTCGGTGTAGTAGTTAATGAAAAGGGAGCCTTCGGGTCACCTTCGACTAAGGTCACCGACAACTAGTGTTTTTAAACCGCACTTGAATACTCAATGCAGATTTATACCGTTAACAACTGCAATGTGTGCAAGAACATCTCAGAAAACTACCTGTACGAGTCAACTGGAGAAAGCTGTGCTAGTTCATAATAACGCAAGGCCACATTCAGCAAGAATCACGCAGAAAACATACTGGATTTAAACTCGTCTGTTGTACCCCATCTACCATATTCACCAGACCTTCAACCATATGATTTTGTTGTATATTCAGCTGTTTTTATTAACAACGAGGAACACGTTTATATAAAAATATATCTCTCATTTTATTCTCGAAAGGGGCACCCAGTTTGTTGTAGGTTTAAGAGATAGATGGAGAGAGGAGACATCTTCTTGCCCCATATCTTCTTCCTGCAAGACGTATCGTCAGAGACGTGAGACGCCTCTGATCGGCTGCCTATCTTGACTCCCGGTTCTCTACCCTTAATCAGAATCTGACCGAGTGGTTATCACGTAATTTCCTTCCAGTTACACACCTGTTGGACCTGACTGCCACGACACGCTGCCATCCCCTTGTTTACTAATCAAAACATGACAGCTTGTCAAAGCACCCGGGGTCACTAGGAACGAACCGAAAATCCATATCATATGTTATATAACAATTTTTCTTTTTTTTTTTGGAGGTGCACGTGGTGTAATGGTTATTGTCGTAGGAAATGGACACGGTGACACGAGTTCAAATCCTGGACGAGACTGATTGCATTTCACTGTGAACTAATACCCTTGGGAAAGGTAGGAATCCAATTATTCTCCCTCCAGCTATAGGTAAAATAGTTGGGCAGACTAGGTTCTTCAGTCTTGGTGAGGCAACTAGTCAAGGAGAAGGAAAACTCTGAATTCAAACCTGTTAAACTTCGCTTAAAAAATTGACCGTGTGTCATATCCTGCCCGAGCGGAGGGGTTGGTAAATATGTATATAACAATTTTTCATTTTTTGTTCTATACAGAGTGCTTTGAATGAAAAAAAAATTCTTAAGAAAATCAAGTGAAAACGTTTGTGAAAAACTTTTTGAGCTCGAAAGCAAATGAATTTTGCTTGAGAGGAATCAA
Organism: Sepioteuthis lessoniana; assembly: GCA_963585895.1. Lineage (NCBI taxonomy): Eukaryota > Metazoa > Mollusca > Cephalopoda > Myopsida > Loliginidae > Sepioteuthis > Sepioteuthis lessoniana. The sequence continues at coordinate 20,164 of CAUZXS010000698.1, forward strand.
CAAGCTACCTGATAAATGGTAGGAGGTGATTCAAAATAATGGCAAATATACTATTGATTAAAATTCTTTCGTTGTTACATTATTCATGAATAAATTGTAGTTTACAAAAAACGGAAATTATTTATGACTCGGCCCAATATGCATTTTAATGTTAAAAACCATAGTTTTATTTTCTTCATTTTGCAAACATTTGAATGCTCAAAAAACTATCCAATAAGTAGCACTAAAATTAAGTAAAAGGGAAACAAAGGGCTATGTTCGCCCTGCTCCATCCATGTATCTCTTGTGAAAACGACGACAGTTAACCCCAGAAATATTCAGTATTGACAGGAAATTGCAAGCGAACAGAACCTAAATGTAAAAAATGGATTCTTCTTCTTCTTCGAGGTAAGTTATAAATTTGATTATTTTTGTATAAATGTGTTGTCTGAATTTTAACATTAAAATCTGTACTTCTACTTAAAGGTGGAACCTGTACATTGTACATTTTGCAAATATTTGAATGCTCAAAAAAAAACTGTCCAAGAAATAGCACCACATATAAGAATAGCATTGACAGAATTAAAAGGGAAAAAATAAAAGAAACCGGCTATAACTAAATGGAAGTTTAATTGTTTAAGTAAGGAATAAAATCAAGTCACAAAGCCTGGATAAAATGAAACGGGATTGTTGGACTTGTACTATATTAAAACTAAAAAAAATTGAAAGTGAATCTGTTAAGTCTTTCAATCTCTAATTCCGATTAAGAAAGGTGCTTAAAATCATTAATAATAAATACAGGAAAATTGGCCCTGCATTGCCGAGTAAAAATAAAATCTCGATAGACTCAATCTCATTCCCAAAAAAGACAAAAAAATAATTTCGTACGCTTTGCTTTAAATGGATGTGCTGAAAATCTCAAATAATCAGGAGGAACGAAAAATATTCATAAAACTTCCTCTTACCAACTAAAGGAAAAAAAAAAGATACGTATAAATAAGATAATAAAAGTAAAAACACTAAAAGAATCTAGTCTTTAAAAGTAAACGCAAGCGCGATAAGAAAGTCTTCAGCAGAAAATGTTTTTGAGGGTCGGCCCAAATTTCTTAAAATTGCTATCATGTATAATTTCTATTTCTGTGAATATTAAAAATGATGTAATTTTTGAAAGAATAGCATCGCCGAAAAAGTAACACGTATTCTTATGTTAAATTCTCTGAGTAAATATTTCAACATAATGTATTAACGTAAAAAAGAAAGAAAAACATAAAAAAGAGTGGGATGAATGAGAAGAAGTAAGTCACTTAGTCATCAAATGTAATAAGAATAATCCACGAAGTCTGATGAAAATAATAAACAAGGATGGCTCACTTTCTTAAATTGAAATTTTAGAAAATTCAAGTCGTTCGAAAGAAATCCTATAAGCGTAACATCAGATATGTATACCTTGCGACAATAAAACACCAAAATAATTATCCTTTCTTGGTTTGACCCTGGATAACAGTCTCTGAGAGTAGAGTGTATTACAAAAGCCACTCAAACGTATAGCAATGAAAATTATGGGGTGCAGCACAGTGAATGTGAAGTAAGGGTAATGAATCCAAAGACAGGTCAACGGCGAACTTCTTCAGATGGTGAGCAAATGAACCTCATAGTTCAACGGTCAGAATCAAATTGTTCAGTTAGAAAACTACTGCCAATCTTCTCTAAAAAAAAAAAAAAAACAAGCAAGGAAAGATTACAGAGACCTTAATTCAAACCATACGTCCAAACTGCATCACACTTCACTTAGGTAAAATAAGGAGCGCATTTTGCTGAGATTGAAGTTCTAGCTCCTGTGTTCGAAAAACTAATTAAAAAACGCGGAAAAAACAAAGATTCAAAAACATTGTCAACATAGTAATATTTAATGTTAGAACTTTAAACATAATAAACCAGCTACTTGAGTAGACAGCATCTATAACCTAGCATAAAATAGACATCATATACGTACAAGAACATATATTCTACCATAGCAATCTTGTACTAAAATGGCATGATACTGGAATTGGAAGGATATTTCCTTGGGATCTTCATAAAAAACTTCGTCAATGTTGCCAAAGGAGGTGCAGGAATGATTTTCAGTCCACGTGGCTTAAAATCACTAAATAGTATAGAGAGAATCCAAATGAGAATGATGTGTGCTTCATTTGATTGCAACTTCAGCACAAAAATAATCCCTTTGTACAGTTCCATGAATTCCAGTGATGTTACCGATTCCCTTGTCTGATACATTCCCAAACACAACGTTATAATAACCACTGGAGACATGAATGCTCATATAAACAAAGAGGGAAATGATACATTCTACTTGAATAACTAAGAAATTAGAAATAAGGAATATCTATCCGATATTCCACTCTAGAATAGGCTAGCATACACTGAATTACGCCCCCAAAGGAGGGAAAACTATGGACTTACAATGACCCAAATAACTTCAAAACAAAGCTAGATTATATTCATAAACAAGAATTGGAAAATAGCTATGTAAACTGCGAGGCATACTCTTCTATTATTGGAGTATCATCCGATCACAGAACCGTCAAGGCAAAGATTCGCCAAGTCTACGCAAAAATAAGAGAAATAGTTATAACTTTACGATATGACTGGTCCTTATTCACCATTTATGATATTAGAAATCAATATACAGAAACTGTAAGGAACAAGTTTAATACTCTTCAGGAGATATCCGAAAGACAACCTCTCAATGACAAATATGAAAACTTTGTTACTGCCCATATAGAAGCAGCAGCAGATTACATACCAACCAAACCGAGAACCACATATGGAGTTTCAAAGGAGGTAATGATAATAAGACAGAGACAAGATTACATAAAAAAGCATCGTTACTTGATAAAAAGAAAACCAACAAATATGAATGTGCAGAAACTTAAGAAAGACCAGAAATAACGAACACATACCAAAAAGGACAACTAGAATACATCCTATGCCAAGCCAGTAAAATCAGAAGATTCAGATGAAGGTATATAATCATGAATATCATGGTAGGCAGTAAATGAAGTGAATGGAAGGAAGAACACATTGAGGACAGCACTAAAAGCTGCCAGATAAGAAGAAAGACTACAGAACAGGAGTGAACATTTCCAGTATCTTCGTGGAAACCTCCTAATGTCACTTATAAGCCTATAAAAATAACTAATATAAACTTTACATCAAACTATGGCGGGAGAACTTGACACAATACCGAAAAGAATTAAAATCTAAAAAGCTGCATACATCGGTGAAATACCTCCTGAAATGTGGAAGATGAGAAAATTAGATGACATACTTCTTTGATTATGAAAATCTGTCAATAAACAAAACAATCAATAGATGATAAGAGGCTGCATTTTCTTTTTAGCTAACAAAGGTGACCTAAGAATCCCTAAGAACTACAAGGATATAACTCTCACTGCTATAGCTGTTAAGGTTTATAATATACTGTTTCTCAATCGTATCCAACCTGAAATCGAGAAAATTCTTTCAAAAAATCAGAATAGTTTTCGACGAAATCAATTCATAGACTCATAGATTCTACCAATTCGTTGAATCGTTGAAGGAGTACGTGCAAAATCTCAAGGCAACACTTTTGATTGTAGATTTTTCAGCGTCATACACAAAGGAAACACGGAGCAAATACTACTAGCATATGGCCTCCACCCAAAACCTCTTAGCGCTATAATGATGCTCAACAAAAACAAGAGCGCAATGTTTCATTCAAATGATGGCGCTACCAAATTCTTCTATGGAATCTTACAAGATAATTTATTTGTAGGATATAGGCCTATATTCTGCCAAGACGATGAATCAAACGTAAAAGATCTAATAAAAGAAAATAGTTTCACACCAAAAAAGGCAAGATACATCTGAAATTATGAGAAACGCAGACCATTCAAATGATCTACTTCTTCACGCAAATACACCGGCCCAAGCCGAATCATTAAGTCATAACCTAAAGTAAGTAGCAGGAGGCGTTGGTCTCTCTATGAATGGTAATAAAGCAAAGTTCATGTGTTTCAAACAAGAATGAGCCATCTCCACTTAAAGTGGCAAGCTTTTAAAATAGACATGTTCTCATACGGTGACAGCAATATATAATCTGCAGAAAGTGGTTTCAACATACGCCAAGTGAAGGCATGGATCGTTATTGACAGGATATTGTTCATATGGAAATATGATCTCACCGATAAGATAAAACGGGACTTCTTTCAAGCAATTGCTGAGGCTGTGTCAATACTACTATATGGATGCACCACAAAAACTCTAACGATACGCATAAAAAAAAGCTTGATGAGGACTGATCGAGAATACTAAGTGCTGTTTTCAACAAATTTTGAAGCAACACCCCATAAAATGGCAGTTGTATTGCTACCTACCACTCATTTGACAAACCATACATATAAGAGAAACAAAAGATATTGGGCGCTTCTGGAAAAGTAAGGACGATCTCATAATCGACGTTCACTTACAGACTCTTACATATGGACGCACCAGTTTTGGTCAACCAGCAAATATATTAATCAGCTCTGTGCGAATCCTGGATGCTGATGAGCGATGGATTATAGGGACGGGTGGTGAATAAGGGAAGTCCTTGTTGTCAGTCTGACCTGATGATAATGCTGGGGATACTTTTAAGAACCTTTTCCAACTATTTTAAAGAATTGCTGGGACTTTTGGAAATCAAACCCAAACTTTAAATATATTTTTAATAAACATGCATACTGGCTGATGCTCGACGAAATAACTTCCGAAAAAATTCATCCCCTCGCAAGAACAGGGTAAAATGAAAACTCAAATTGTATAAGGTCTGACTGTCAACGCGTAAATGTTAGAAATCCTTATCCATGAAGACAAGAAAGATTCTGAGCTCCATGGCATCGAAAGAAAATTCAAAAAAATTAATAAAGAAGATATACCTAAAAATGTAAAGAACAAACATAGATTGGTTCAAAATAACGGTGGTTTTCTGGATAGGAAATCTTGAACATTTTCTTGGGGAATAACCAAATAAAAAAAAAACCTCTCTTGCATGCAAGTCGAATCTGGTGGAAATGCAGAATTATAAGAAGCAGTAAAAGACAATGCTACACAATTGTTTTGTATCTCTAAGTTGAAAAAAAAGAAAAACTATCTATAAACCTAATTAGGAATGTTTAATAAAATGTGAATAATCATTTTAGTAAGATAGATAATTTGTTAATTAATTATCTTTTGAAAATTTGTATTCTGTATGATTAGCTATGTTTATTGCAACATAGCTTTACAGCAATTATTCTTTATTGTAGGAGACCTTGCCTAATGAGATCCCCACTTCAACTAAAAGAAAAAAAATCCCTACACATTACAACTTTTCTCTGGGTTCATTATGTATGAACGTATGTACCAACCCCTTCACTCAGGTAGGATGTGCCGCAGGGTTAATTTTTTTGCGGGGTTTAACAAGTTTGAAGCTTTCCTTTTCCTAGAAAAGTTACCTAACTAAGACTGAAGAAAACAGTCTGGCCCACTACTTACCCGAAGCAGAAGGGAGAATAAGATTTATACCTTTCCCAAGGGTATTAGGGTTTTGTGATATACAATCAATTTTGTCCAGGATTTGAACTCGTTTGGTTTGGCTTCTTTGTTTAATGGCATATCAACGTTTGTAGGTTATTTAATGCCAAAGCCATTCTCCTAGAAGAACAGTAATGGTACTATTTAACCCATAGCTGGGAGGATAAGGGGGTTCATACCACTCCCAAGGTTATTTGCCTGAAAGTGAACGTAATAGCGCGACTGGGGTACGAACTCGCTTACTCCGATTCCACAGTCCATCGCTTTAACCATTGCCCCACGAGGACACCCCTTGGAACTCGTGTCGCCGTGGCTATTTCCTACGACGATAACCATTACACCACGGGCGCCTCCATTATATATGAATACAAAATTTGGTAGCTTTACATTGAACAAACTGGTTATTACACGAGGACAGACCACCTCTTCTCAAATGTTAATACAGATAACGATGTTTCAAGTTATAAACTTGTTGAATTTAAGACAAAACTGAAATCTGTTTGTGTAATACTGTAAGCAATCGCAAAAATTACGTGGTCCTGGGGTCCGAATAGATAAGAAATAAAAGAATAGCAGCTGGAAAAGAGACGAGATGGTGCGGTTAAAAGTCTGATCATTAGGCATAATACAATAATAAACTCTATAACTGACACCTTGCACAAAAGCAACAATTAATGTATGGTTGCCAAAATCAAGACTATAGGTCATCTAATAGGTCGCAAGAGCAGGTTAAGCAGAAAACTCACACAGATGGAAGCAAGAATTGGCTGTTCTGCAAACCCCCATTATAGAAGCTTGCGTTTTTTTCCATTGCTCTTTAGGTAGATGGAAATAGGATCAAGAAAAGCTGGAGAAAGGACTGAGACATAAAGAGCCGCTAAAGATCCGAGAATATCGTAATATTTTCTTTGGCACATACTGGACACAAAGAGTGGGAAAGGCATTTATAATAGGTGTCGTTATGGAAACTTTTTGACGAGCGGAAAATTTCTAAAAAGCGTTTCCACTTCCCATGACTCGCCATAATTTCCGGAGGGGTTAAACTTTGTGATAATAAAGCATGTGCTTGATGTAGGCACCAATCATCTTTTTTGTGGTTGTCACTGGACCACACCTATCACTTGTCAGATGGTAGCGTGTGTGTGTGTGTGTGTGATTAGCACAAACATCTATTTTATTTCCATTGTTACCACCTTTGTGCAAATATATCTTCTCACACATCTACATCTTTTGTATGTATGCTTCTTCATAGAAAGATACAAGAAGCGGAAATCTATCTATTTGAATATATATATATATATATATATATATATATATATATGTGTGTGTGTGTGTGTGTTTATTTGCTTGTATTTATAAATTGGTAAAAACAGATAATATATAGTTCTTGTGAAGAGGAGAAAAATTAGAGGAACATGCGTCTATCTATCTAACTATTTTCCTCTCAGTCTAGTTGGTTGGAGCTGTTGAATACGCAGACTGCATTGTTATAGAGTGTCCTGGATATGACAATAAATCACATCTGATAGTGAGGCACTAGTTTTGGTACTTTGGGATATGTGGAGTACCCCTTTATTGTCATTACTCCCAGTTCCACTCTGATCCCGTGTGGTAATACCTTTTATGGTCCCATCAACAGGTTAAATAGAACTATGTCATAATTTTCTACATGTGAAAACATTCAACTGTGTGTAAACAAATGACTATTAAATTGAATTTATTTGTATCACATAACAATATTGAAAACATTTAACTGTTTGAAAATAAAATTATTAGTGTTACATTGCAATACTGGAACGCATTTAACCGTTGGCCAATGTTTAAAAATTGTTATCTGCAAATTATATATATTTAGTATATCATATTTAATAAATCATATATATTTAATATATATATATATATATATATATATATATATATATATTTAACCAGATTCGGCATTAAATAACATACTTGGGTTGATATGCCGTAAACACAACCAAGAAACTAACCAACCAATATCTATATCAAGCTTTTCATGTATATCTCAATAAGAATTTATTCTATCTCAGGGACGCAATCAAACTCTCTCTCTCTCTCTCTCTATCTATCGATCTAGACAGACAGAAAGACAGACGGATAAATGTGGTATGCTTGAATATTTTCAACTATTTTGTGAAAATATTTTTTAATCAACCCTGCAGCTCAAAGTTTATTACTGAACAATGCGTGTTGATTTCCAATGGATCATTATCAGAATGGTGTTTTTCATGATTAAAATAGATTTTTTCTTTTATGGAAGACATTTATGGAATACATTGTTTCTCTTATCGATTGCAGGTGCTTAATATGTTATTTAAACTTGGGACCAAACAAGTTATTTTTTGATGTTCCTTATTGTGGCAACCTATCTCATTCAGACTCAATTTCCGATTTCCAGAAGTTCTTTGTATTGTCCAACCATTTTTTTTTCTCGCTTCACAAAATCAATTTTTATCCATTGCACTTCATCAAAACGGATTTATTTTTCTTCAGAAATTTCTTAAGGCATTTAAATGTAAACTTTGCCATGTATTCTGTTGCAGATATGTCCTTCAAAGTTTTTCAAGAACTAATACCTTTTCCTATGAAATAGAAAATACATTGGGTGTCAAAAAGGCCCGCTTTAATTATTTGAAAATAGCATACATTTTTCTAAATTTTCACCAATAACTTTAGTGAATTTAATAATCAATATTTTCTTTCATATTATTCTGTCCTTTTCCAGATAACTTCTGAATGTTAAGTAATGAGGCTAGTAGACATTTTTTTTTATAAATTAGGGATAAATGAAGAAGCAGAGATTTGTGCGAACTTAACCCGATTGACAGGTGATATTTTATATTGATATGTTTATATTGAATAAGTATTTCAAAATTCAAAATTGGTATTTTTATTATAAAAGATTGAATCCACTTGAGCTGATGACTTAGTTTTCATTCGTATAAATTGTACAGATCATTCTTGGGTCTTACAGAGCTGAACGCTATGTTTATTTGATAAACAACAAGCTAATATTACAACAAAGAATGAAATAGCATTGCATTATCTCGATTTTTTCAATCTAATCTGGGCGTGATAAAGTGATTAGTATGGAAAAGATTCCCCCAAGAAATTTCCGTGATGAAAAGTAGATACCAAGGTTGCTTCAACCCAAATATGATGGGTGATTCCGGCTGATTTCTACTGCGGACAACCAGCCTTATAAACAAGCACAAGATTAAGTGTCTCAGACTCCTAGATGCTATAGGCCAATGCTTGAGTTAAATTTTTGAGGGAACATATTCTATTACTTAATAAGAGAATTTTTTCTTACTAAAATTCTTACTTTTTAAACTTATGTAATGTGAAGCGAATTTGAGAAAATGATATAATAAAGAATCTCTTGGGTTTAATTAACTGATTTTAACAGCATGTCCAACACCCCGGGATTATTTTATGGTAAGGGAATTGCGTTCATTGTACGTCGATATTTACATTTTTTCTTAAGAGTATTTTTTCACACAGTCCTATTGAATCCAGATTCTTTTAAACAGATCTATTATGCCTATAGTTTAGATCCTAACAGGTATTACCACTCCTGGTCAGAGTGCACCTTAATGAGTTTCAGTATTCAAGATTGCTTTCCAATTTGACGATGTCACATGTAATATGGTTTGGTTAGGTTTCTGTATTTACTTTATTTAATGGCATATTAACTTTCGTGGGCTATCTGAAGCCTCGGGCATCCTTCTAGAAGAACAGCACTCATACTATTTAACTCATAGCTGGAGGGATAGATAAGAAGGTTCATATCTTTTCCAATAATATTAGTCAGAAAGTGGGCGTAATATCACGACTGGAATTTGAACTCGCTTACTTCAATGTTGCAGTCCTGCATTTTAGCCATTACACTCCGGAGACTTCCTCACCATATAATATGTCACACGGAGTAACATTGTGTATTTAACGTGGGTGTAACTTAAAAACCTGACGTCATGACTAAATTCTGATTTCAAATTTGAATGGGGATTGGTAATTTAGATATTAAATAACAGTTTCTTTAAGTAGCTCGCTAAATTTTATTTTCATTTTTAATTCAAGTTTGTTTAAATATCTAAAATGTAATTATTAAACTGAAATTCAGTATAAAATATCCCAACAATAGTTAACAAACCAACCAACCAACCAACCAACAGACATGTAATCTGTTTTTGGGTGTATAACAGAAATTCTATCTTTTCAGAATTGTTTTGTTCTCTGCAAAGAATTGGTAAAGATTCCACTGGCATTCTTTTTGGAAATTGAAATTTTTCGTGAAAATATACCTGAGCATGAGAAACAATCCAATACTTCAAAATGAAATTTCAGCAAGAGATAAACACAGCATACCTTTTTTGTCTGAAATTTTTCACCAATGAAAGCAAGTATACTCGGAAATTCTAGGTAAGAAGTAAATATATGTATTTAGCAATCGTTCCACACGAGTAGGTTGTGACATAGGGTCAATTTTCAAAGCAGTGTTTAACAGGCTTGAATTCAATTTTCCTTCTCCTATACCAGTTGCCATTCCAAGGTTAACGATCTCAAAGTACCCTACTATTTACTCATAGCAGGAGGGAGAATAGTTGAATGCATACCTTTCCAAAAGGTATAGGTGTTAACCGGTCCATTGGCCTAATGAGTAGAGTGTTCGCCAATGATCCGAGAGACCGGGGTTCAATCCCAGGTCAAGTCATACCAAAGACTCAAAAATGGTATTTGATGCCGCTTTGCTTAACATAGCATTATAACGTAAGGATCATGGGTAAAGTGGAGCAATCCAGGGAATGGAGTTGCGCCCTCCCCTACAGCTCGGTGTAGTAGCTATTGAAAAGGGAGCCTTCGGGTCACCTTCGACTAAGGTCGCCAACTTTTACTTACTTTTATAGGTGCTATGTGAAATGCAAATAGCTGAATCCAGGTTTTTAACTCCAGTTGCTGTGCCCATTTCCAACGACGATAATGAAGAAGTTAATAAACGTACTTTTAGCCTTAACCGAAGTGTTTTATAACATAATTAAATCACGATTAAATCACCCGTTTTATCTTTGATCGTTGAAGTTAAGCTGATAAGAGCCGGTTCAGTACTTAGATGGGTGATCACTTAGAAACTGCATGTACAGTGACAACTGTGCCAGACTAAGAATTGATTAATAAACACTGACTGAAGTTTTTTACAATCAATTTTCATAGACTGTAATTTCTTATGAAGTATTACTTATTAATTTTTAAAAAAAGAAAAGAAAGAATCCGAAAATCCATTAATATGATTTGCTAGATACATGATTTTACCATTAACAAAAGAAGAAAATTCTATACGTGATGTTTGTTTAATTCAGCCCTACATGAGGATTGCTGAAACGTTCTCAGCCTCACTAAGAAGGTAATAGGCAGGGGCATTGAAATGCACGTACTATCTAAAGCGGAATACTAAGTATGTTGGACAAAGAAATTCAGATTCTTTAACCTTTTCAAAAATTTCAATAAACAGTTGAAAAAAAAAATGAGTCAATCTCTTCTTTAGTGGTTCGAGAACTTTTCTGTACTCTCTTTTTAGTACTTCTTTTTCAGTACTCCCTTTTCAGTCCTGGCATCGGTAAATGGCAAAAAATGCAAAGATATGTCTCACTTGGAGGAGCAATTTATAACTATGGAATTGGTAAGCCATGCAACAATCATTATCGATTCGACTGACTGTAAATGATGAAATATGACAGTTACTCTGCTCATCAAATACAGCTTCATTTTGAATTTTGAACCTCATAAAAAGAGATATGCATTTTATATGCACTATTTTGCTACTGTGGACATCACAGGGAACAACAGGTCACAATCCTTGAAATCTGAAGACGTGCAAATTTCCCGTCTACGGAGGATATCACATAAAAAAACTAAAAACGTCTTGGTCTCATGAAAAGGACAGATAACGGAAGACTACAGCGTAGTTGATTGATTTTTAACAGTATGTAAACCTGTATAGGGTTATTTTATGCCATGAGGTTTGGGAATCGCATTCATTGTGTTCCTATTTCCATTTTTTGTTAGAAGTTGTTTCTGGAGAAACTTTTTGGCTCACGGTGCGATCAAATAGGAATCTTTAAACAGATCTATCTAACCTATAGATGAATATGCTATAGTTTTTGGTTTAATGGCATAGCAGACTTTATGGGTTATTTAATGCCAAATCTATCATCGTAGAAGAAAAATAGCGGTACAATTTACCCATAGCTGTGGAGGGGATGGGAGAGTTCATACTTTTGCCAAGGGCATTAGTCCAAATGTCATCGTAATAGGGCGACTGGAGTTCGACCTCGCTTACTACAATGTAACAGTTTAGCATGTTAACCACTACGCCACGGGGGCTCTCTTCGTGGATTGGATCCTTACTGATACTACCACTTCACACTCACAAGGTTTCCAGTACTTGAGTTTTACCCTCAGATGAAGGACACCTTTGCCCAATCGGCTGGGGTTGTAGAATACACCGACTGCATCTCTGCAGAGGAGTAAGAAACCCCCAATAAATGAGTGTCCAGGATATATAACACTAAACAATCTGATGGTGAGGTTTCAGCATTGCTGGAGTTTTGGAGGATGCGGAGTACCCTTTCATTGCTATCGCTACCAAGTCCACTCTGACCTGGAGTGGTAGCACCTGATTGGGTCATATCTATGGGTCAAATAGAACTAAAAGCATACTTATGCAAAACTGAATTGCTTGAAATAGAACTGTTTTGACATTTACCTGTGTGTAAACAAAAACTATGCCTATACTAAACTGAATTGTTTTTATTAGAACTGTTTGACTAAACTGAATAGCTTGGAACAGAAATATTTTTGACAATTAAATTGTGCACCAATGCTAAACTGAATTGTTTGAAATAGAGCTGTTTATTTGTATAAAAATGGATTTGGCATTAAATAACCTACCTAGGTTTGATATGACATAAAACGCAAACAAACAAACAAACAAACAAATATCAAGTACACTAAACATTAGAGAAAAGGATTATCTTCCTGGATGCAATATTCTGCCTATTCTACGCCCAACTGACTGTAATGTTAAGTACGGAAAAGAGAAAACAAGTTAGACCGGGGCAGAAAATCAAGTGTACAGCGGAAGGAAACGAGAAGAAAGGATATTCATAATCATCATAATCATCACCATCAAAACGTTTCAATAGCACGGATTCTTTTCTCCAACACCATTTAAATTCTTCTAACAAGCACCCAGTATCCGCACAGAGCTTATGAATGAAATGATTAGCAGATTGGCTAACACTGGAGTGTCCATAGGTTGATGTCCATCGGAGAAGTTCATCCTAACTTGATCAGCAGTACATAAGCATGTCTTGCTCATCTTACCTGGATGGTTTGTGAGATGGGTGCTCAGTGGCTGTATAGCTGCTATTTTATGGGGTGCTGCTCCCAGGTTTTGTTCAAAACTACATGCAGCATCCTTGTGTAGTCCCTATCTAGCTTTATCACCGAACATTTTGTTAAATCTTAGTGTTACAACCAAACAGTAGCACAGACATGGCTAAATGTTGGAAAAAATTCTCGTTTTATCTTTTTCAGAGAGGATACTGGCTTCGGGAAATAGGAAAAAATTGCAAAGAAATGTCTCGTATGGAGGAGCAAGTTATTACTATGGAAACTGGTAAGCCATGCAACAATCATAATCGATTCGACAGACTGCTAATAGTGGTGATGATAATGGCGCTGGTGATGTTATGGATACAAGAAAAAGACTGTTAAATCGCTCAGAAAATGAACTGAACATGTTAGTATGAAACCGAAAGAATTTAGCGCTACACTGATTAATAATAATAAAAAAAAAGACATTCGTTCAGACAATTTACGCATTAGAAACGAAATAGTAATTTTCTGGCCTCGTAAATATGTCTCTTCGTGCATATTGTAGACAGACGTTTTTATTGCTTTTGAAAACGGAATAAAAATCTTGTTCAATTTTAGTCGGCTCTTCTTATACAAAAAGTTATGTGGAAACCTGTTGAAGCGTTTTATGAACGAAAAAAGCTACTTTCTCTAATACTTAGATTTTGTAATAAATGTGTACATAAACTCTAAAAGGAACAGACAGCATTGAGACAATAGAAAAAAGAAAGAAGTTAGGCGAGTAGATCATTTTTTTTTTCTTTCGTTTCTCTAATTATTTTATACAGTTAAGAGCTGTTTAGAAAAGTAATGTTCTTGATAATGTAACTTTAGGTGTGATGCATTGGGTCTGTGGTAAATGCATTTTCTCATTAAGACTAATTAACGTCTGGCTTATAAAATGCTTTGAGATGCCTCTGAATTGCAAGAAACATTTGTCACTGAAAGATAGATGAAAGATAATTTTACCATATCAAATTATTTCCATAAATTTGTCATTAGCTCTGCGTACAGGGAAGTTGACTGGTTGCCAGAAGGTCTGAGGTTTTCCCTCAAGTAGTGTAGGCAAGATCGTTATGACGAAGATCTCGAGCAAAGCATATATTTATCAACCCCACTCCACCAAGGGAAGGATATGACACAAGATCAGTTTTTAAGCTGAGTAAAACTGGTTTGAAGTTAATGTTATTTTTAAATCTTGGTAAGGCGATCAGTCTAGGAGAAGGAAAACTCTTTATTCAAACCAGTTGTACTCGGCTTAAAAAATGACCTTTTGTTACATTCTCTTCATAGTGGAGGGTTGAGTAGATTCATATTTGATGATGTGATATTTTCAAAAGATTACTATTAAATATAAATAATTACTTGAAATTATGAAATTGCGAGCAGAAAGGTTGACTTCGACATTAAATAAACCAACATGTCGTAAAAGACAAATAACGTATAATAATGTTTAGTGCATGAATTTCGTAAGCGATTGTTAGTGAATTAGTTTTAAAGTTGAATCTGGCTTTATGAAACAAAAAGGTTTCAAACGAAAAAAGAATCCCACTTTGTCGTCATGTCATGCCGCTAGCACGGAAATCCCTGACCCTCTTTCGCTACTTTTCCCTATCGTTCATCGCCTCTGGCAAGTCTTCTGGGCTACATCCCGTATCCTCACAAAGCTGCTGTATGTATGTTCTAGCTGGTCGTCCTGCTTTTGCTCGGCCATATGTGGGGGTCCATAGGAGTACATCTCTTATGAGCTCGTCTCTGCTTCTCCAGCAGTGTCCCGCGTGTCTGGTTCGTCTAACTTGGATAGTTGATTGTAAATATAATTAAACAACGAAACAAAACTAAACCTAACCACCTAAATATAGGGAAATTGCTGCCATGGTCGAATAGGAAGCACGGTAATATTTTTAGCAATTCTATGGCTTTTCTGTAAACAATGTGAGCAGTTTGCTTCCAAAATGGCTAAAAATTCGGTTTGGTTTTATGACATATCAACCATTGTAGGTTATTTAATGCCAAATCCTTTTTATACATATATATTAAATATATGATTTCTAAACACATTTTGTCGATAACATTTTTAAACGAACCTGAGCTCATTCTTTTTCACACAGTTAAATGGTTTCACTTATTTCTGTTCAATACGAAAAATTCTATTTACAATTAACTATTTGTTTTCACACAGTTTAGCATTTTCAAGTATGTCTAAGTATCACTAATAATTCAATTAAACATAAGTCATTTGTTTACACACAGTTTAATGATCAAACAATTCTTTTTTAAACAACTCAGTTTACACAGTATTTTGTATGCTCATATCTAAATGTAAAAACAGTTCTATTTCAAACAATTCGTGGATTATTCAGTGTCATCCTTGAGGAAGAACAGCAGAAGTTCTATTTAGCCCATAGATAGAAGATATAATAGAGTTCATGCCTTTCCGAAAGGTATAAGCGCGAAAGCGAACCTAAAGGCGCGACTAGAGTACGAAATGGCTTACTACGATCTCATAGTCGAGCAAGTTAGCTACAACAATACGGGTCTTTCCCTATACAGTTGAGTTGCTGTTAAAGCATAAAATTGTATGAAAGTACTGTTTTCTTTACTTAAATGCCTTACAGTCTTTCCTTTTGGATAAATGATCGTTCACTGTTCAAATCAATTTATTAAAAAAAAAAAAGAAAACAAAAAGAAAAATGGACGATAAGAATATCTAGAAAAACAACTGTGTGGATATCTTAAGCGACGAACTAAGGATAATGCACCGAGAAGAACAGGACATGGTTACTTAAAAAGAAAGGCCGGAAGAAAAGAAACTAAGTCTCACTCGGTAGTAGAACAAAGTAAAATAAAAGTTGTGGAGCAAGAATGTTACGGTGAAACTAATTGTAGTCAGTACACTTGGAATGGTCCTCAAAGGACTGGAAAAAAGACAGGGGAAATTGAAGATCAGAGCAAAGAATTGAGATCATCTAGACCACAGAACTGTTTAAATCAACTAGAAGAATCCTGGAGATATGAGGAGACATGTCACAAAGACAAAACAAAACAAAACAATACAACAATACTGGCGTGAAAAACTAGTATTGAATGAAAATAATCATGGTAATTGTCTTTGAAAAGTGAGTTAAAAAGTGATCTATGCTTTTACAGCAGTGGTAGATTAAAACTAGAATGTAAAAAATGTCGGTCTCTTGCTACTCTTCCCGTTACTCTGAGTTTCACTTGTCACCACGATCATCAGTAGAAAAACAGAATCTCCCTTGACTTATCATTCATATCTATTTTTTTACAAAATTGATCTTATGATAAAAGAATATAGACGTGACAAAAATTGTGGTATTATTATCCATGGGCGCCCGTTCAAGTTTACCGGTTAAAGAAAAAATCGTAATAATTTTTTGGAGTGATTCGAACTAAATAGATGCCCAAATCTAGCGGGTTAAAAAAAATCCTAATAATTTATTGTGTGATTTGAACTAAATAGACATTCAAACTAACTGTATTGAAAATCCTAATAATTTTTTGAGTGATTTGAACAAAATAGACACTCAAATTCACCGTATTAAAAAAATCGTAATAATTTTTGGAGTGATTTGAACAAAATAGACACTCAAACTCACAGTATTAAAAAAATCGTTATAATTTTTGGAGTGATTTGAACTAAATAGACACTCAAACTCACTGTATTAAAAAAATCGTTATAATTTTTGGAGTGATTTGAACTAAATAGACACTCAAACTCACTGTATTAAAAAAATCGTTATAATTTTTGGAGTGATTTGAACTAAATAGACACTCAAATTCACCGTATTAAAAAAATCGTAATAATTTTTGGAGTGATTTGAACTAAATAGACACTCAAATTCACCGTATTAAAAAAATCGTAATAATTTTTGGAGTGATTTGAACAAAATAGACTCTCAAACTCACCGTATTAAAAAAATCGTTATAATTTTTGGAGTGATTTGAACTAAATAGACACTCAAACTCACTGTATTAAAAAATCATAATAATTTTTGGAGTGATTTGAACTAAATAGACACTCAAACTCACTGTATTAAAAAATCATAATAATTTTTGGAGTGATTTGAACTAAATAGACACTCAAACTCACTGTATTAAAAAATCATAATAATTTTTGGAGTGATTTGAACTAAATAGACACTCAAACTCACTGTATTAAAAAATCATAATAATTTTTGGAGTGATTTGAACTAAATAGACACTCAAACTCACTGTATTAAAAAATCATAATAATTTTTGGAGTGATTTGAACTAAATAGACACTCAAACTCACTGTATTAAAAAATCATAATAATTTTTGGAGTGATTTGAACTAAATAGACACTCAAACTCACTGTATTAAAAAATCATAATAATTTTTGGAGTGATTTGAACTAAATAGACACTCAAACTCACTGTATTAAAAAATCATAATAATTTTTGGAGTGATTTGAACTAAATAGACACTCAAACTCACTGTATTAAAAAATCATAATAATTTTTGGAGTGATTTGAACTAAATAGACACTCAAACTCACTGTATTAAAAAATCATAATAATTTTTGGAGTGATTTGAACTAAATAGACACTCAAACTCACTGTATTAAAAAATCATAATAATTTTTGGAGTGATTTGAACTAAATAGACACTCAAACTCACTGTATTAAAAAATCATAATAATTTTTGGAGTGATTTGAACTAAATAGACACTCAAACTCACTGTATTAAAAAATCATAATAATTTTTGGAGTGATTTGAACTAAATAGACACTCAAACTCACTGTATTAAAAAATCATAATAATTTTTGGAGTGATTTGAACTAAATAGACACTCAAACTCACCGTATTAAAAATGTCCTTATATTTTTGGAGTGATCTGAACAAAACAGGCTTTCAAACTCACAGTATCAGAAAAAACTAATACACTTTTCGAGCGATTTGAACTAAAAAGACCTAAAACTCACAATATTAAAAAAATTAACTCTTCGAAGGACGTGAGTTTTAAAAAATAATTCGACCTCTTTCTGTTGTTATTTAATGGCATATAAACCTTCTGGGGTTATTTAATGCAAAACCCACACCTTCTCGAAGAACAGTAGCGGTACTATTAAACCGATATCTGGGAGGATAGGGGGGATTTATACCTTTCCCTGGGGTATTTGTCCGAAAGTGAACATAATAACGCGACTGGTGTTCGAACTCGCTTAATACGCTTCCGTAGTCCAGCGCTTTAACCATTCACACCACGAGGACACCCCTCGTCTCTTTATTTGTCTTAACTGACTCTAACTGTTTCGGAAATAGGGGATCATTCCATAGTGAACTAAAATGTGAAAGGAACCCCTACGGAATTGTTTTATTTGTTTTTTGGGGGGTGCAAAAATAAAAAGAATTGAAGCGAATTTGAAGGTCAAATTAGTTCAAATCACTCAAAAAAAAGAAAAAAAAAAGAAAGAAAAGCAACAAACAAACAAAATGAAAAACGAATAATATTGCTAGAAAAAATTTTCCCGGAGAACTTGCATGGGTCTACGTGTAGAATTTCACCAATTAATTACGAATTTAATCAAATTCAGTATTTTCTTTTATTTATTTATTCTTTAATTTTATACCTTAATGGTGGATGGGATAAAATGAATTCTTGTCCTCACTCGAACACGGATTCTGTTTTCTTACTTAAATACCAGATACACTAACATGCATAATTTTTATTCAAGACAAAGCCTTTATATGATGGAGACTTTTTTTACAACTACCCATTGAACAATGATTTGTCCGTTTTGTGTTTCACTTTCAATAATGTAGTGTTGTTACAATGTTTTCTACTCGAGAAAGATAATTTATGATGATAGAATCCTTTTTCTTTTTCAGATTAATTCCTTGGTTTCAGTGTTGATTCTTTTATAATCATTATTTTCCTTCATTTTGATAATTTCTTTGTTAATAATAAAATTTCCATTTAAAGGACAAACTTCTTTATCTCTCTAGTTGCATCATGCTTTTTGACTTCTGTATTATTCTTTTTAAATTTGAATATTGTTTGCTAATTATTTTATGCTCATTATTCATGCAACAGAAGCTTATTTTAAAATTGGTTTTGCTTAACAATTTTTAAAGTGTTGCAAATTTAGCAGCGCGTTTTTCGAATAAATTGAAGAAAAACAAATCAAGCTTTTGCTGCAGGATGGATTAAACCATAATATTTTTTCTCTTTATTTTATTTAAACTTGAAATACACGCACAGAGATGGAATGTATCACTCCACACACATATACTTACACATATACGAGGTATGTCAAATTTAAGGTACAGTCATTGATAGACCCAACTTGTTTATATATATATATATATATATATATATATGTGTGTGTGTGTGAGTGTATATATATATATATATATATATATACGAAACCACATCTCAAAAAATGTATATAAATAACCAGACACATGGATTATAAATCTCTCTCTCTCTCTCTCTCTCTTTCTCTCTCTCTCTCTATATATATATATATATATATAAACGTGTGTGTATCTGTGTGTGCGGTATGTGTGTATATATATTGTTGCATTGTCATCTGCTGATTCATGCAGAAATACACATATATATACTGGATACATACCGACGCAATGATAACAGACGCATGACAAAACGACAGACGCACGAAGAATCAAGATGCAGGAAGGAAGACGCAAGAAGACTTATTTAGAAAAATATTCACCTCTCACTTCATTGCAAGGGTTTGAAAGGGTTGTTTAAGGGTTTGCATGTGAGAGGATGCTGGAGACCGAACATAAACTTCATATTAGACCCCACTGTTATGACCGTCACGTTGTGTCTTTATTGTTCTTCTGATGTTGGGGTCTACTCCATCGGGGCTTTCTGAGGGCCCCCTCAGTCTGGTGTGGCTTTCCCTACCACATCTCGTCTCTAACCCTCTGGGAGTCTGCAGGCAACTGCTTCGGGGGGTTCCGAGGTCCCCCTCGGTCGGGTGTGGCCTTCCCTACCACATCTCTTCTCTAACCCTCTGGGAGTCTGCTGGCAACTGCTCAGGGACCCAAACTCAACTGAGTTAAATAATAACTCAACGCCCACACGATCGCCTACAGGATCTTTGAAATCGAATGTTTAATCGTCATCAAGCGGAAATAACTGTCATGCAGTTCAGAGGTTACTCTCTTCCGGTGCATGACTGTAGTGGCACAATGAGACCTTCACCTTGTCCCATATCATAAGCCTTAATCCGCCCACGCGATCTCTTTCGATTACTGGCCGTTGGAATGTGTCACTTCCTTCCGGTGTATCACCTTGGAATAGCATTTTTAGGCCGGGGTGAGGGGTCAAAATATAACAATATGTGTATGTGTGTGTTTTGTGTGTATATATGTATATGAAATAAATGATGCATATCTCAAATACTGTACATAAATAATCTAATTATATATATATATATATATATAAAATCATAAAGCCATCTATAACAAAGATTTCCAAAAAGTAAGGTACAGATAGACATTTAGATATTGATTAGAAAATAGATTATTCAAATTATAAACACTAAGCATCGAGGTTATGTAATACTTCTTGTGGCCTTCTGAGTGGCCTTAATATTGTTAACTTGCCTATGTGACGTCAAAAAAAAGATGGCCGTGGGCAACGACAAAAATTCAAAAATTCTAAAAGGGAAGAAATAAAAAAAATCAAACAAAAAGCGAAAACATTGGACATACGTTACCAGCATTTCTATACTAATTTCCCACGTTGTTAGTGTCCTATTCTTGCACTCGAGTATCAATACTTTCCAAGAAAAAGCTGACAACTAGAGGTAACTCTTCCATGATAGCAGAGTCATTTGATAGGAATCAGTTCCCAAATAAATATCCTCTGACAAGCCCAAACGGATGATGAACTGGAGACAAATCAAGGCAATATCGTGGATACTGTAAAAAATCCCATTTAAATCCAACTCAGTCTCGAGTACAGTAACAAATTCGATTTAAATGTCTTTTGAACTCTCATTAAGGTAAATTCTAACAGGATTTGAATTTTTGGGGTTGCCCACGGCCATCTTTATTTTGACGTCACATAGGCAAGTTAACAATATTAAGGCCACTCAGCAGGCCACAAGAAGTATTACATAACCTCGATGCTTAGTGTTTATAATTTGAATAATCTAATCAATATCTAAATGTCTGTCTGTACCTTACTTTTTGGAAATCTTTGTTATAGATGGCTTTATATATATATACACAAAACACTCACACACACAGTTATATATACACACAATTACACACATACCGCACACACAGATACACACACGTTTATATATATATACGGGGAGAAAGATATATATATATATATATATATATATATATAGAGAGAGAGAGAGAGAGAGAGAGAGATAAAGAGAGAGAGAGAGAGAGCGAGATAGAGAGATATTCATAATCCATGTGTCTGGTTATTTATATACATTTTCTGAGATGTGGTTTCGCATATATATATATATATATATATGCACACACACATATACATATACATATATATATATATAAATATATGTGTGCGTTTGTGTGCGTGTGTGTGTGTTGAGCTGTATATTGATTTATAGATAG
The DNA here is from genome assembly GCA_963585895.1 of Sepioteuthis lessoniana. Classification (NCBI taxonomy): domain Eukaryota; kingdom Metazoa; phylum Mollusca; class Cephalopoda; order Myopsida; family Loliginidae; genus Sepioteuthis; species Sepioteuthis lessoniana. Next base: position 41,786 of record CAUZXS010000698.1, read on the forward strand.
AGGAGAGCGATACTGGGATCCATAGATACAACATACATATATTAGATTATTTATATGCATTATTTGATATTCAGATTATTTCTCTCATTCTCTCTCTCTCTCTCTCTCACACACACACATATACTCACCAACACGCACACACACACACACACACACACACACAAACACACACATATACATACATATATATATATATATATATATATATATATATATATATATATATATGTACATGTATATATGAGAAACAGAATTTGCATTTAGTATTTGCTTCCAGTCTATATTTGCATATTTTCGCAGACGATAACTTAACGAAGTTTAAAGTTCATGTTAAAAATACAGTCTTTTTGGTTATACATGCTAATATGATTTGAACAAAATTCAATTTTTGCGCGTCTTGCATTGGTTTTTTTTAAGGCTTTAATGAAATGTGTGACTAAAATAACATTTCGCCTGCAAGTATTCCTTTAAAAATCTGGAATCATAATTTTCTGAAGAATTCCTCGTACTCGGGGGTATTAAAAAATAGAATGTCTACCCTTTAAACATCCATACAAAAATATTTTATTTAACACTTCGGTGTCTGATGATAAAAGATACATTTCATGCAAGCAACAGCAAAGCGAACGTACTATGAATATATTAAACGATTTCCCTTAGGAAGCTTTCAAGAAAACCAAGTCAGGTTTAAACAAGAGAAAGAACCTTTCTAAAGAATTTTTATTTGGATATTTCATTCCTGCAAATATTGTCAAGTATGTACCAGGGTGATACGACACAAGGTCAATCTTTTAAAGAGAATTTTAACAGGTTTGAATTTAGAGTTTTTGCTCTCCTAGACTTGTTGCCACACCAAAGTTTAAAGAGTCCAGTCTGTTCTACTATTTATTCATAGCTGGAGAATGAATAAGAGCATTAGAGCTATGTGAAATAAAAACAGCCTTGTCGAGGATATAATCACTGTGTGCAAATCATCTGGTCCTGATCTCTTTGTTTAATGGCATATCAAACTCCGTGGGTTATTTTATGCCAAATCCATCCTAGTAGAAGAAGAGTTGCACTATTTAACCAACAGGAGGGAGGAGAAGGGGCTCATCCATTTCTCGAGGGTATTAGCCCTAAAGTGAACGTAATAGCGCAACTGGAATTCGAACTTGTTTACTAAGATTCCGCAGTTCAGCACTTTAACCATTATTCTACGTGGACGCCCCCGCTAATTATCTGTATTAGATAAGAGTACTTGATTCCATATAACTATGTGCCAAGAAATGATAATATTTGATGAATAAAAAAATGAGATTAAAAAATATTACGATTATGAAAAAATGTAAATAGCAATTATGATCAAACATTTACACATTTTTTCATTAAATAATACATCATCATCATCATGTCGTGCAGCTAGCACGGATATCCCTGACCCTCTCTCTCCACGTCTCCCTATCATTCATCGCCTCTGGCAGGTCTTCAGGGTTACATCCCGTATCATCAAATAGCTGTTGTATGTATGTTCGAGCTGGCCGTCCTGCATTTGATTGGCCATATGCAGGTGTCCACAGGAGTACATCACTTACGATCTCGTCCTTGCTTCTCTAGCAGTGTCCGGCATGTCTGGTTCGTCTAGATTGTATAGTTTTCGTGATAGGTGGTAGATGACCGTACAGTTGGCGCCTTGTGGGGTGTTGCTGCCAGGACTTGTTCAATATTGCTCTAAACATTCTCGTATAATTGCCGTCCAGCTTCTCCAACCATTTAGTCAGCGTTCAAGTAGTGCAGCCATATTGCAGTATCGACACGACCGCAGCCTGGAAGAAACTGCGTTTCATTTTATCGGTCAGGTTTGATTTCCATATGATCGAAAGCCTATCGATAGCTGTCCATGCCTTCGTTAGCCGTGTGTTGATGTCTTTTTCGGTTGATGAGACGCTGCTTCCTAGGTAGGTGAATTTGTTAACCAGTTTCAGAGAGGTTCCGTCTAGTGTGGAGATGTCGCCTTTCAGATTTAAGCACATAAATTCAGTTTTGTGTGCATTAACATGGAGTCCAATGCCTGCAGCGGCCCGTTCCAAACTATGCACCGTTAAAAAGCCAAATCTACATAATCAGCTTAGACTGGAATATATAGGAACACCTTAAAAATTCTGCTAGATTGGCAAATCATTTAATGAGTGAGACACTTCAGCGTAGTTGTTAACGTGCTGGACTGCGACAGCGTAGGAAGAAAGTTCGAATTCCTGTCATGCTATTAAGTTCACGTCAAGCAGTAGGTAAAATTGTACCACTACTGTTATCCTACAAAAATGGCTTTGGTTTTGAATAGTCCACAAAGGTTGATATGCCAATAAAAAGTAAGTAAAGTTGGCGACCGTAATCGAGGGTAACCCGAAGGCTCCCTTTTCGATAGCTACTACACCGATGTGTAGGGGAGGGCGCTACTCCTTTCCCTGGATTGCTCCACCTTACCCTTGATACGTACCTTATAATGCTGAGTGTTAAGCAAGATAGCATCAAGTACCATTTATTGAGTCTTTGGTATGACTCGACCTGGAACACTCTAACCATTACGCCAATGTCCGACCAAACCGAATCATTTAATCTGGACGCGGATTCGAACATTTTCTCTTTGTTAACCGATGAATTAGAATTCTAACTCAGTAGAAGCGACAAAATTTATTGTGCATCATCAAATCCTCATGAAAATTCAGTGATGATACCGTTAATTTACATCAGGAACAATATGCGCACTGCTTTCTGAAAGAAATATTTGGAAGCAAAAATGTTTTGCAGCATTTCTTGATGAACTCAAAATTCTTATGTTTTCATTTTCCTATTTCTTCCAGATATGGCCACCCACATACCTGTGAGGATAAGAAAAAATGGGACTGGAAATTATCAACCAAATCCCTGACATAGAATAAAAAAATGAAAAGATTATACTCACAGGTTCAGATTAGATAAGTTAGGATTAACTAGGTTACGAGAACGAAGAACGAGATCTGATTGAATTGAAACTTTCAAAGTAATTAATTGAATTTCTAATTATGGTAGATATTTTTTTAAAGATTTCTCTTCGAACTGAAAATTTACTGTCAAGACAAATTTCAAAAAGTAAGTCTACTAAAAGAATTTTTTTTTATTAATAGAGTAATATATTTTTGGAACAAATTGCTTAATCAGATCGAAAACAGCTTCAGAAGAGAAAACTTTGAGATTGTATTGAATGATTTAAGAAAAAATTGAAATAAAAAGAATTTAAGATGACATTTTTGGAAACTATCGGATAAATTACTTAACATAATTTGATCTGAATATAGATAGTGTATTAATAGTGTCAATGTTTTGGGCAATGATTCTTTTTTAAGGTTGATGTGAGGCGATAAGAAAAGGAGATGCCCAATGAGTCATTACAAACAAACAAACAAACAAACAAACAAATAAATAATAATAATAGAGACGAAACCATTAATTACATAATAAGCGAATGCAGCAAAATAGCACAGAAAGAGTATAAAACTAGACATAACTGTGTGGGCAAAGTGATCCACAGGGAATTGTACAAGAAATTTAAATTTGACTATACGAACAAATGGTGTATGCACAACCCAACATCTGTTCTGTATAATCATCATCATCATCATCATCATCATCATCTCGTGCCACTAGCACGGATATCCCTGACCCTCTCTCGCCACCTTTCCCTATCGTTCATCGCCTCTGGCAGGTCTTCAGGGTTACATTCCGTATCCTCACATAGCTGCTGAATATATGTTCGTGCTAGTCGTCCTGCTTTTGCCCAGCCATATGTGGGGGTCCATAAGAGTACATCACTTATGAGCTCGTCCCTGCTTCTCCAGCAGTGTCCTACAATCTGGTTCGTCTAACCTGGATAGATTTCGTGATAGGTGGCAGGTGTCTTGGTGTCTTGTGGGGTATTGCCGCCTGGACTTGTTCAAGATTGCTCGCAGCATTCTTGTGTAATTGCCGTCTAGCTTCTTCTCCAGCCGTTTTGTTAGCGTCCATGGAGTGCATCGATACAGCAGTATCGATACAACAGCTGCCTGGAAGAAACTGCGTTTCATTTTATCGGTTAGGTCTGATTTCCATATGATCGATAGCCTATTGATAGCTTTCCATGCCTTTGTTAATCTCGTGTCGATGTCCTTTTCGGTTGATGATACGCTGCTTCATAGGTAAGTGAATTTGTCTACTAGTTTAAGAGGGGTTCCTTCTAGAGTGGAGATGTGCCCCGTTTGATTATAGCACATATATTCCGTTTTGTGTGCATTGACGTATGACACATACAGACTCCTCTGGGATGTTGAGATGCAAACGTATCACTTAACCTCGGCCAGAACACCAAACCTTATTACAATCAATAAAAACGAGAACTTACCGGATAGTGGACTTTGCTGTTCCAGCTGACCACAGAGAAAAATTGATAGAAAGTGAAAAGAAGGATAAATATCTCACGCTTACTTGGAAATTGAAGAAACTGTGGAACATGAATGTGACGTTTATACCAATTGTAATTGGTGCTTTTGATACAGTCACCAAATGATTAATTAAGGAACTGGAGGACTTGGAAATAAGATGATGAGCAGAGACTATCCAAACTACGGCATTATTGAGATCAATCAGAATACTGAGAAGAGTCCTTGAGATCTGAGGAGACTTGCTGTCACTCAGACTCAGCTGGTGTGAAAAAGTTACAAGGAGTAAAATAATAATACCAGATCTGTTAGGGAAATAATGAGACATTTTCAGGTTGGTGACATTGTTTTTTCTTTAGTATTAACGTTCAGTCGACTAATTTTGGATTATTACTGATGAGTCATATAATATAAACGAAACCCAAGAATAGAGTCCTTTCAGATTTCAAGAGAATGTGACTGAGGCAAGTTCGGCTTTTGAACCCAAGTTCTAACTCGAGGACTGATTTTAAGGTAGCACATGGCACTTTTGGATGGGCAATAGACTTTTGGAGACGAACCCAGTTCTTGTCAACCGGTCACTTAAAGGACCAAGGACATAGTTGACAGTTCACCCGAGAGGAAAAGGCTGAGAAAAGATTCATCCATGGTGAAAAGACTGACACAAGGTTCATTCGAGGTGAGAAGGCCGCCTATTACTATTCCATTACACACAGTCTTAAGGAGTTTTAGGCCCAAAAGAATTTCCTATGGTAACATAGCTTGCTTACTGCTCTTATTCAAGTACCTTTGACAACTCCTCCACAAAGTCCAAACCCTCCTTATTGATTGTCATTTTAAAACTATTGAGAATATGTTTAGATTAACCAACAGTGTCAGTTGAAGATTTCCAACATAGTTTTTTGGAGTGGGAATAATGTGTTCGTTGCTGTATGTCGTACCAAGGAAACTATTTCGAAAGAGACAAAGTTGATTTGAAATTTGGTTGATGATTTAACAAAATATAATTCTACCAGTCTCATTTTATTAGTTCGATCTTTTTCGAGTCACTCTTTATCTGTTTAGCAAAAGTGCAGGCATAATTAATAATCAGACTTTGACTTATAAACATATCAAGCAAGGTACGTATGTTTGCACACAAATTGTTTACCCTATCATCCGTTAAAATAGCGGAGTAAAGGCAATTATTTTCATTACTCCCCTAGCTGTCTTTGTTTAATTTCTAAATCAGTCAGAGTCCAACTACGGGGGCACAGGCAATGAGTCCCAGGATCCCGGGTCTTGGAAACATCTCATTGTTTGAGTAATATCTACACCATCGTAATACACAATGGAATAATAGCTGTCGGAAAATATTAAATACCTTCCTTTCTTTCTGCTGCGGGCGATGACATTCAACACCGTCACTCTCAATGGACAGCAGCCATTAAAGTTCTTTGTTTGGTTACACTATCATGTCGTGATTGTTTGACTCCAATCCCCACGGGGTTTAACAAACACACGGGCCACATATTTGTTTTCAATGTCTCTTACAATTAAGACTACTTCAAAACTCTTACTTGATAAAAGGCTGAATAACACAAGTTGTGTTTGAATTTAGGACAACGAAATTAGAACGATATGAAAATTTTATACTATTGTCAGCTGCTTTGTAAGTTATCTAAAAAGATTTACTTATAGGCTCTTTAGCTTTGTTACGTCCCTGAGTGTATTCCAATATATATATATATATATATATATATATATATATATAAAAACATACATACGTAGATATAAAAGGAAAATTATCGAAAATGAGCGTCTATATTGACATGACGAAATGTAGGAAAACAACGATACCATTTCAAAATTTGTTTGGCAAATAAGAAACAAAACGCATAGCCGATAATAAAATGAAGCCTAATACTGGGAAAACACTAAACACTAACACAAAGCATTGTACCCAAAGAACAGAAAGGAATGTTTTCATAATCGAGTATGAAAAACCAAAAACAAAATTCAAGAAAAAAAAAGAAGATCGGTGTCGTATCTAAATGTCGATACGGAAACAAGTTCCTCACAAAAATTTTCAAACCAAACAAACAACGTAAAAAGAAAAAGCCAAATAATTTCTATGGAAGGATACATGACCGGAAGATACCATCAAAGAATAGGTTGTTTATTTAAAAATCGTTATGACGAAAAACAGATTCTAATAATATTGACCAAAAAAAGTAATATTGTATTATATTATACACACACACACACACACACACACACACACACACACACACACACGCACGTATATATAGTGACTGTTTTCTTAAAATCTCAAAAAGTACCGATGGGGACGCATGTGATTCTCAGGGCAAATTCACTCTAGCAAACCCTGCCGCATATGTGGAAAATAGAAAAAAAAACTGTCTTTTGTGTTTACATTAACCCTGTCCATCTAATATGGCTTCTTAGAACTGCTGTGGCCCATATACTTGATCAGAGAATTGATAAAAGTTACCCGGATGCTAGTGCGGAAAGACCTGTGTAAAATCAGCCTGCCATTGTTTATTGGCATGGTAACTCATATGAATTGCAAAACTAACATTGAACAAACAGATTACATTGCAAATGTTACAGCCACGTTCAGGCTGAACATTGTCCAAGTCCGAAGTCAAGTCCTGTTTCTGAAGAGTTTGTTTCTTGAAGGAGTATTCAATTCTCTGTACTCCAAATGCGTTATATATATATATATATATATATATGGAAGTAAAAAATCTGACAGTATGAAGAAAACAAAAACAAAATCCAAAAGTGATGAAATTATTATTATTATTATTTACTCCTTTAGAGTTTTTCACATCAGTGTTAGCTGATGATTTTTCACTGAAGTTGGAGAGACAGCAAGTCTCCTCAAGTCTCCAGGACTCTTCTTAGTATTCTGGCCGTTTTCAATAATGCTGTCATTTGGATAGTCTCTACCCGTCCACCAACTTCCAAGTCCTCAGGCCTTTTAATAATCCTTTTGTTATTGTGCCTAAAGTACAAATCACGATTGGTACAATCGTTACTTTTATGTTCCACAGCTTTTTCAATTCTCTAACAAGGTCGATGTACTTATCCTTCTTTTCACATTCTTTCAGTTTTATACTGTGGTCTGCCGGGACAGCAAAGTTGACAATTTTGCAAATTCCCTTTTTTTTGTTAATCATTATAAGGTCTGGTCTTCCGGCCGAGATTCGGTGATCTGTGTGTATGTCAAAGTCTCATAAGAGTTTATGTGTGTCGTTTTCTAGGGCAGGTGCTGGGTTGTGCATATACCATTTGTTAGTATGGTCAAATTAAAAATTCTTGCACATTTCCCTGTGGATCACCTTGCCGACACAGTCCTGTCTAGTCTTATACTCCTTCTCTGCTAATTTACTGCATTCGCTTATTATGTGATTAATCCTTTCGTCTCTATCACCGCATAGTCTACATTTGCTATTTTGTTGAGTCTTGTCTGTTCTCACTTTGATATGATTGTTTCTTATAGCGTTGTCCTGTGCTGCTATTAGGAAAGATTCCGTTTTTCGGATTTAATAAACCTTTATCATGATATTAAGATGGTGAAAAATGTTGCTTAAACAGCGGTGCATGTTTTATTAAAGTAAGTTTTTTAATAAAACATCCCTCGCTGTTCAAGCAAGATTTTTCACCATCTTAAAGTCATGATGAAATAAATAAAACACAAACATTTAAACGTTGATTTTCAATCATAAATACATAAGTTTTGGATTACTTTATTTTCTTCATATATATAAGGTGCATCAGAAATACCACCGACATTTTAAACCTTCCCTTGTGTTGTGCGGGGGTGTCCTCATGGTGTAATGGTTAAAGCGATTGACTGCGGAATCGTAGTACGCGAGTTCGTACTCCAGTCGCGCTATTACGTTCACTTTCGGGCAAATACCCTTGGGAAAGGTATGAACCCCCTTATCCTCCCAGCTATGGGTTAAATAGTACCACTACTGTTCTTCTAGGATAATAGCATTGGCATTAAATAACCTACAAAGGTTGATATGCCATTAAACAAAGAAACCAAACCAAACCTGTGTGATGCAAGTGACAATGAGAGTTCGATCTAGCTAATGTCTTACCATGTTTTTCAGATACGATCATTTACGATAATCGTTTGGACAGATGCATATTATCTGTTTGATGATGAAGCGTTTTTTTTTTTTTAAGATTGGCAAATCTGTATTTGCTACGGAGAGAGATTTTCGTGCTCATATCACGTTACGTCGGAATGATGCTACAGGTAAGAAATTCTATTCGGAACAGCATCTTTCCGATGCAACATGATATGACCAAAAAAAGCTCTCTGTATAGCAATTACACAATCATCAATCTTAAAAACGTTTCTGCACCAAACGCTCGATGAGTACCGGTCTAAGTCATTACAGTAACTGATCGTATGTACAAATGATGGAGCTATCATTGCCACCTATACAAGTTCACTTGCTCCACACAGGTCACAGTTTAAAATGCGAAAGGCATTTCCACAACACCTTATTTAATAATAGTATTATTTTATAGTTTTACTGTAGGTCATCAGCCTTTATAGCATCAATGCTCAATATCTGAGCCACGTGTACATTACAAACTTACTCAAATTCAAACCAGCCCTATTCTATCTATGGTTCAAATAGAAACATTTGACATTTAAACTGCATTCAAACAAATGACATGTTAAATTGAATTGTTTGGAATAAAACTGGATGATCGTTAAACTATATGTAAACAAATCATTGATGTTTAATTCAATTGTTAGTGATAGCAATACTTGGAAACATTTAACTGTACGCAAAGGAATGAATAATATTGAATAGAATTATTAGTGTTGAATAGCAACAGTTTCATTCTGTATATAAATTAAAGTATTGGTACAACATAACAATATTTTCCACAATTTGACTGTATGCAAAATAATGATTAGAATTATAAGTGTTAAATAGTAATACTTGTAACCACTTCAGTCTGCAAACAAACGATTTATATTGAATAGGATAAGTGTTAAATAGCAATAATTGAAACCATTTAACTGCTTAGAAAAAATTGCATTACTATTGTGCAAGCAAATGAATTCTAGCAGGACACATGGCGTAACGGTTATAGGCGTTGGTTCCCTAACCTTCTAAGAGACAATTATGAAGAGGTTGCAGGTTCAATCCTCACTGCCGGCGAGAAACAATACAGGAATACTTAACACTAGTACCCGGTTATGGCTAACGGAACCAGAACAGGTGACTCCCGGAGTTTCAATAAAGGACGTAGTTCGAAGTTCCGTGAAGATTCCTGAGTTCGACAAACACCTGAAGAAGGCCGGAGGACATACCGGCCGAAACGTTGTGGAAATAACAATAAAGATGAAGACAATAGTCCGAAAACCCTTAATGATAAAAAAGAGTTCTAACTCATTTAAAAATGAAATTACCAACAAACTATGCGCACAAACAAATGACTGATGTTAAATTGTGACTTATATAACAACACCTGAAAACATTTAACTATGTGCAAAAAAGAATGAGCTCAGGCTCGTTTAAAATTATTATCAACAAAATGTGTTTACGAATCATATATTTAATATTTATATGTAAAGAGAATTGGGCATGAAATAACTTACAGTGTTCGATACGTCATAAAACTCAATTAAACCAAACCAAATCAAGTTCAAACAGTATTTTTACCGGACGTAAATTAATTTGAATACGTCACTCATCCTGTTACTTCTTGTTCCTTCAAATGAAAATAAAATCCTCTCTTTCACCCGATTAAAGGTTACTCTTAGTGTAGGCTGTATAGGAAAAATCTATTCTCATGCCTATATTTAGAGACTGCCTCTGATGTCTCAATTAACAGAATACTCTATTGAGGAAAGCCTTTGATTTATTGCTTGTAATCCAAACAAAACAAGCATCATATGCACACACGTCAATTATGAACATGATCTCATTAATTTATGTATGAAATTGCTAATTAATATATATATATATATATATATAGAGAGAGAGAGAACGAGAGAGAAAGAGAGAAAGAGAGAGTTCTTTGATATTGCTGCTGGAGTTTTGCTAGAAGATACATCTACACCATATTTTTTTATAATCTGCCTAGATTACGTTTTTTAAGAAAATGGTTATTGGTTAAAAAAGGCAAGAAACTAAAGATATCCTGCAGAAACTATTGTAAGATGCAGATTATGCATATGATCAAGCGCTTCTTGTGAATATACCCACCCATGCCGAATCCCAGCCGCATATCCTGGAGTAG
>CAUZXS010000698.1:57500-97500 GCA_963585895.1 Sepioteuthis lessoniana
GAAGAAATGCAGCACAAATACACACAAAGAGACATATATATATATATATATATATATATATATATATATATATATACAAGGTTCATTCAATATATAAAGTGATTATTTACAATAGAGTTGGCAATTTGAAGCACTGTTTACGGTTGCATAATTTTGAGGAAATCACCAGTAACGGGTCCTTTTAGGACTGTCAGCATGTCCCCCTTTACTGACCACTGTACCGAGGCTACCGAAAGAGAAGGCCAGCTTTATGGAGAGGAATACATTTTACGTTACCATCTTTTTTCCTATTTGTCGGAAACATATTTTTTGTATATCAGATTTTAAACGAAGTTTTAACTTATCGATCTATTTTATTCTTTTAAATACTTAATCAATTTATGAACAAAAACAATACCTTCTAGATGTGTTGTACCTCATTTGAAATGAAATGATAAAAATGGACCTAAATTCTCCGTTTTCTTTTCCGAAAGATGAAACATTATCTAATATATGAACAAGTGCAATGAAAAGAATGGATTTTTCTTCAACTAAATTCAGTGAATATTTTTCTATTAAAAAGTAAGTCAATTTAATTGAAATTTTAATGATTTGATTAATTTTATGCGCTTATAATTCATAACACATTAAGGTAAAGTTATGACAGATAACTCTAGAAAAGTTTTTTAAAGCTAAAAACCTCATTTTTAAAAATAAACTTTGAAGAAATGTCCTCATAAATTCATTAAGGAATGTTTTCAGATGCATAAAAATATTCTAATAATTCTAACAATTTTTTTAGAATTGTCTTATTCCTGAAAATATTTTGTCTATTCATTACTTTGATCTAAAAATAATATATAAACTTTAAAAATTCTCTTTTTATTTTGACATAGCCTCGTTGAATTACTAAATTGAATTATGTTAGAACACTCTTTTCACTTTTCCTATAATTGTAAGAAAAATGATTTATATTGTAGTTTTCTTTGTTATCTTTTCTTAGATTCTTATAAGAATTTAAAATAGGTTTGGTTTTAAAGATCTCTTCAGGCATGTGAACTACATTTTCGACCTAAAGAGCATAAGGAGAGAATCGACAAACTTTGACAAGAAAACTGAAGCCATAATTGTACTTAGACTTCAGAAAGCATACCTTTTTATGATGGCACTATCCTGAGAATTCTGCCTTATCATCCCCCAAGGGGGTGTCCTCGAGGTGTAATGGTTAAAGCGTTGGACTGCGGAATCGTAGTACGCAAGTTCGTACTCGAGTCGCGCTATTACGTTCACTTTCGGGCAAATACCCTTGGGAAAGGTATGAGCCCTCTTATCCTCCCAGCTATGGGTTAAATAGTACCACTTCTGTTCTTCAAGGAGAATGGTTTTGGCATTAAATAACCTAAAAAGAGTTAATATGCCATTAAAGAAAGAAACCAAACCAAACCTTATCATCCCTCATATTAATCTTCATTGACCACCTGTAGAGAGTCACCAATTCTTTGAGAATTCAACAGGAGAATTCTGCCTTTAAAAGTGCTTTAAATCAAAGTATTACAAATAATTTAGCATACAAACAGCAGAAGAAATTGCATAATATAGATAATCTTGCAGGGATATTAATTTTCTTGAAAGAAATTACGGGAGAATTGTTAGCCAACAAGAGACTCTTATAATATGTAGCATCATCAAATCCCTACAGACAAAAATCAAACAATCTCCAGTAGGAAAATCTGACATTACAGTACATGTATTTTATAGAGGTGTGGAAATAAATGCAATAGGGTACTATTAGATTCTTAGCATGAAACTGATCAAAATACACTTGAAATTTGATGGAAACCAATGGACACAGGAAAACAGCTAATCAAAACTTCAAGCGTGATTTTTATCACTTAGAATATTTAGACCGTTGGCGTCGTTGTTATACTCGCAGCGTTTTGGCCAATATGTCCTTCGACCTTCTTCAGGCGTATCATGTCGAACTCGGCATCCTGCATAGAACCTCTAACTGAACCTTTTATTTAATCCACGTAGGAAGACTGATCTTATTCTCTTAACGATGACCGTTAAGCTACGGTAGGTATTCTTTGTTATCGAACCTGTAACCTCCAGATTATTTCACTCCAAAGCACTTTCCAATCAATCCATGCACCATGTATTCGACTAGACAATTCAGAGTGAATTTTTGGGACTTATAAACCTAATGCTTCCAGCAACGTAAGAGATACCACGTACTACTATGTATGATTTTTTTTACCTAAGCTCAGATCGCAAGTTTTTTAAAATGTGCTTTTTATATTAATATTAACAATGTCATTTCTACTATTACTGCAAGAAGAATCTGAACAATATTTTTGTTCTATTAATTCTATTCATGAGCAGCTAAACTAAATGACACAGAATGCGTTTGATTATTCAATAGAAATGATATTTTCTTCATTGTTGTATAACTGCTTTCACAAAGGATATAGTTTGTTAAGAAACAGTAATGATATAATTCTACCTACCTATTCAAACATTAAAAGACGAAACTTATGAGCATATATGAATCCTATTTTTGAGCAACATAATAACAATTTTCTTATGTATATTAAGACTAAATTTAAAATACTTGTATAAAAATACACCACAGTACCTTTACTTGAAATTCGCCGAAAACGTTTTTTGATTTTAAGAGTAATAATGTTGTTGGCTTATCTGGTAAAATCAATGAAGCTACTATAAGTTCTTTTGGTTTTAAGATCAGCAGTATATTCTTACATTATAAGGTTGTTTCGCCTGTTATGCCAATTAAATATCTTCAAACTGAGAATTGCCTAGTCGGCTGGGGCTGTAAAATACACCGACTCCTTCTCTGCAGAGGAGTGAGACCTCCTCCCAACGAGTTTACTGGATATGACACTAAACAATCTGATGGCTAGGTTCTAATAATGCTGGAGCTTTCGGGAATGTGGAGTACCCATTCTTTGCATTAGGTTGCAGGTCCATTGTGGCCCGGAGTGGTAGCATCTGATAGGATCCTATCTACAGGTCAAATAGGACTAAACTGTGTACTTAGGCTATTCGGAAATGTTTGAAATAAAACTGTTTTTACATTGAACCGGTGTACTTTTGCTCAAATGAATTGTTTGAAATAGAACTGTTTTGACATTTAACTATGAGTAAACAAAAAAAAACTATCCTTATACTAAACTGCATTGTTTGAAACTTTCGTCAAAATGACGTAATTTGGCGTTAAAGGAGCCAAAAAAGGGGTTATACACCGTAAAACCAACCAACTAACCAGGAGTGTACATCTATAAAGAGAATCCAGCATTTAAATAACCTACAAGGGTTGATATGCCATAAACCTAACCAATTAAACTGAGAATTTATTTGACATAGGTAAACAAATAATAATTGGTTTATAAAAGTTAGGCTTTAAAGTATTATCAATCGTAGCAGATAATGCGATTAAAAAAGTTTTATCTTTCTTTTGTTGTTCATGAAACCAATCATATGTATTACCGCATCCCGTTACCGCATCCAGTTACGAAGTGCTGACCTATTTTTTCCTATTTCAGTCAGTCTATATACATATATATATTAGGATGTTTCGGTGGTATAGTTGTTATCGTCGAAGGAAATGGACACAGTGAACCAAGTTCAAATGTTGGAACAGGCTGATTGCATTTCACTTAAAAAAAGGAATGAATCCAATCCAGCTATTGGTAAATAGTAGAACAGACTGAGTTTTTTAGTCTTGGTTCGGAAAGCAGTGTTCGGGAAGGAAAACTCTGATTTAAAATCTACTAAACTCTGCTTAAAATGCCCTTGTGTCACATCCTGCCTTTACCGAGATGTTGGTAAAAACATAAATTTGCAACAATTGGCTAGGTCAAAAAGTTCTAAGTAAATGCATGCTCGTTTCAAAGTTTTGTCATAATGGAAATCATTAATTAAATAGCATCCAAAATACCACATTTTGTAATTTATAGAAACTTCATGCCATGGAATTTCAGTCAGTTTTTAAATATAGTTATAAATTACCTCAAAGGAGAAATCTTTCTAATCTCGAAAGTCAAAATTTCAATTTAGTTCCGTAAATTTTCAATGAGTACCCTTTTCAAGAATTATTGACCTTTGGAAAACAGAAATTTTCGTCTAATTTTGCAGAAATTGTAGAATATATGAATATATTTTATATTTGTTGGACAAATCTAAATGTAAAAACACCAAATAAAGGTTGTCAGCTTAGAAATAAATATTGTAATACACTTGTGATGAGGGTAACAGTATAGAAAAAAAGATAGAATGTTTGTTTCAAGATCTTTTAATGCTCTCTAAAATAAGTTTTGTTCTATCAAAAATGTTTATATTACTTGTAAAAAGTTAAGCAAAAAAAAAAAAAAAAAAAAAAAAAAATGAAAAAGCATTCAAAACTTCAAGCATTCAACTGAAGTTTTTATCTGTAATATAATTTTCTATACATTTTGATTTTAAAAATCTATTCATTGTTTATATTTCTGGTCTGCATCTAATTTATTTGTTTCCTATTTATATTTATATTTATGCTTTTATTTATTTATCATTCACTTGTAATTTGTTTGTCTGTTTATTTACATAATTATTGTTTTTTATTCCCTAATTCATAATTCAGTTGTTACTGTATCTGAATAATAACGACCAATTAATTACTTATAATATTTACAGAATAATTATCAAAATTAAAATCAAAACGTGCAGATTAAAACAATGCTGATTAAAATTTTAAGAGAATTAAAATTTGAAATAATTAGAAGAATTAATGAATTTTGAAATGTAATGAAACGTCACGTGATGTTTAGTTTATTTACTTTAACGCGGTATTCAGCAACGACAAATTTTTTTCTTTATTAATAATTTTTCAAAGTGAATATTAGATATTGTTCAGTACAAAATCAAGCACTATTTCTGTCTTCTTTAAATGTAATTTTGAAAATTTTTGGAAATCTTTTTTTTTTTAGTTTACAATCATTCATTATCAACATTACATTAGGATTACTGCCTGTTTCACTGACCTCATGGACTACTTTTGTGACATCACTTCACAATCGAGCAAGCATTCTCTTTCGGTCATCTCTGCTGTAAGCGGAACTATTTTTTATTACTGGAGAGTATTTCCACTCCATATTCTGTCTTTTTAACACGGGCTCCTAGTGGCAAATCTATTTTTCGCCAATTTGTAATAATTCTTTGACTATAATAAAGTCTCCGTACATATCACACATAGTTCTGTAAATTTTACTTTGTTTACATTTCTCAGCTAAGATGAATTTGATTTTGATGCCAGACTTCTCTACAAGCTGATTTTCCACCATTTTGATTAGCGTTAAAATTATTATTTTTGTGAGATTAAAATAGTTTTTGCAATAAATCAATTCCAAATAATGAAGCAGTCACATTCATAGAAAAAAAAAATCTGAAAAGAAGATATTTTGCTTAAAATGAATGAATTTCGTGCGTATATATATATATATATATATATATATATATAGGTGGGTGTGTGTGTGTGTGCGATGAAAACCCGTCAAAAATTATATATCATTGCGAGATTTTTATTTTGGCTAAATAGTTAAAAAGTTCTGTTATAGAAATTAAAGCATTTTCTGTTTAATCAGCAACTAAATAATTTTGTTTGCCCTTCATCTGTGCGGAAAATCATTTTTAAAAATCATCCACATTCTAGATAGCACCGAAAAACTATAAAATGCTAATTAAAATCTTTCACTCCGACACAAGTAGAATTATCAGTATTATTAAGGACGGTACTTATAAAGGGAATGTAATAGGGCCATTGGTTGTTTACTATATATATATATATATATTGTCATCCACAATCAGACCTGTTTCGTTCTATCAGAACTCTTCAGTGTAGCTAGACA
Source organism: Sepioteuthis lessoniana (assembly GCA_963585895.1). Classification (NCBI taxonomy): domain Eukaryota; kingdom Metazoa; phylum Mollusca; class Cephalopoda; order Myopsida; family Loliginidae; genus Sepioteuthis; species Sepioteuthis lessoniana. The sequence continues at coordinate 63,383 of CAUZXS010000698.1, forward strand.
GGGTAGATTCCTGAAGCTGGGTCGAAACCGGGCTGACTGAAACGCCAAATATATATATATATATATATATATATACCGATTAAGCAGATCCAAAAATAAACTGAAAATCATGCAGAAACAGCAATGTATGGCTGATTATCTGTAAGACCGCACCTACCCCTACATTTGGCCTCCTAACTCTCCAGATCTCAATCCAATGAACTATTATTTGTGGAGCGTTATTGAGAAGGAGGTTAATGAATATCCCCATAACACCAAAGACTCTTTAAAAGCTGCCATAGTTCGAGTAAAGAGCAGTTAATTAGACCTTGCAACTGGTTTTAACCTCGTACAGAGGCAGTTATTGATGCTAGTGGTGGCTTTATTGAATAAAATTAATCGATCGTTAGTTAATTTCAATGCTCGTTATTTGTAGTCAAATACTGTTATCTTTTGTTCTATAAGTGTCTTTCTAATCCATAATATCTCTCCTCAGATACCAGCCGCACCTTGTATAATTGATGGTAAATTTTAAAGAAAAAATCCTGTTCTTATTTTAAAGTACATCGTAGTATCTGATTGGTTTTGTTTCTTTGTTCGTCTTTATTGGATACTTTCTGAGATGTGAGGTAGGTAGCCATACAATTGCTGATTTGTTTGTTGTTGCTTCCAGGATTTGTTCAAAACAACATAATCTTGCGTAGTTCCCATATGTCTTTTCTTCTATGCTTTTTGTTAGCGTCTATGTAGCGTAACCATACAATAGAACTGACAGTTACAGCTTCGAAAAAATCTCGTTTTATTTTAACGAAGAGATAAGATTTATATATTATCGATAACCTGTCAATAGCATTCCACGCCTTCGCTAGACGTTGATATTACTTTCCGTAGATAAGATATTGCTGTCAAGGTATGTGGACAGGTCTACTAATTTTTTGAGATGGCTTCTTGCTTAAACACACGAACTCCGTTATATCAGCGTTAATGTAAAAGCCAATGTCTCCTACTGCTTGCTACTAGCTATGTCGTAGGGATTCAGCTTGGGCCGTTTTTTTGCAAGAAGTGCTTGATCATCTGCATAGTCCACGTCTGTCATAGTTTCTTCGGAATAGCGTCTACTTCTTGCTTTCTTCCATGTGAAACTATTATCTTTTATTAGATTTATTGACGTTTGAAATACATCGTCTAGACAGATTATAGACATATATAGCACTATTATATTTCCTAAAAAGACTCCAGTGAAAATGTCGAAGAATTTGGTGTCGCTATCAGGTAAGTGAACCATTGCCGACGTGTTTTGTAGAGCATTATTATTGCGCTGACTGTTTCTTTTTGGAGACTATATGCTTGTCGTATTTGCGCCATGTTTCATGTATATATGAAATCAAATTTCTTGGAGAAATCTGTAAACAAAAGTGTTGCCTCGAGAATATTTGTACATACTTCATCGATGATTCGATTGATTGTCAGAATCTGTGTGGGTGTAAATCGTTTTCTTCGAAAACTATTCTGATTTTGCCTAAGAAATTTTTCGATTTCTGATTAAGGAGCAGAGCGTTATAAACCTCAGCAGCTATAGCAGTAAGCTTTATGCATCTGTAGTTCTGAGTAATTCCGCGATCAACTTTCTTTGGGAAGGGAAGGATGCCGTCTTTTGTCCGTTTCACTGTTGTTTTTTGCACATAGACAGATTTGCACAATCGAAGTATGAAGTCAAATTTTCTTGTCTTCCATACTTTAGAAGGCATTTTATCGAGGCCTGCAGCTTTTCTTTTTTCAATTTTTGTTCAGTACTACGTCAAGTGATACTTCCGTAAACTATCTTAGTTTGAATGGAGGTGCCCGTGGTGTAGTCGCTATCGTCGTAGGAAATGGACACGGCGACACGAGTTCAAATCCTGGACGAGACTGATTGCATTTCACATAGCACTAATACCCTTGGGGAAGGTATGAATCCAATTATTCTCCCGCCAGCTATGGGTAAATAGTAGGACAGACTAGGTTCTTCAGCCTTGGTTAGGCAACTAGTCTAGGAGAAGGAAAACTCTGAATTCAAACCTGTTAAACTCCGCTTAAAAACTGACCTTGTGTCATATCCTGCCCGAGCGGAGGGGTTGGTGAATAGTATCTTAGTTTGATGTTTAGTTTGTATCAATACTTTTTTAAAATAGATTTATGAGCACCTTCGGTGGGGGAGGCTTCCAAGCTAATTCTTGAAATGTTCTTAATAATTCTATATTCTTTTTTCTTGGCTAGCAGCTTTTAGTTTTGCTTTCGTGGTGCTTATTCTCCCCTTCACTTTATTTACTGCCTGTTATGCTAATCGTGATTGTCTATATTTTACCGAGTTAATGATTTTATTTATTGTTCATTTTGGTATATGTTTTTTCTCTCTGGACTCTCACTCCTTCATTCTTAAAGAAGAACATCACCCAAAATATCCATGTGGAAACCAATTCTCAATCAAGCACATTTTAATAGAATGCACAAAACTCAACCACATCAGGAAAAAGTTTTATAAGGCGAACAGCATGAAGGAACTATTAAAATCATAGCTCTCAAAATCATAATCAACTTCTTAAAAACAATTGGCCACCTATAAAAAGATATAGGCTGAGTTACCAACACCTTCGACTATCAAGTTTATACAAAAAACAAAAAAGCTTTGACCTAATTTAAAATACTAATTGCAGACTGTTTATTTACAAATAATATTCATGTATATATATATATATATATATATATACATTGATACTCGGTGACTCTTAAGAGGTTAATTTGCCAAAAAGGCCAACCAACCTTAAAATATGCATTTACAAATCATATATATAATATATATGTGTAAAAAAGCTCTGGCATTAAATAACCTATAGAGGTTGATATGCCATTAAATCCAACAAATCAAACCAAACGTGGACTTAAGTTTCTGCTCATTGACATTTGTTGAGTTTCATTTATTAAGTAAGGGTATTTTTTTCAATTTATTTCGTTTTTATTTTCTAACTGCTGTTGACTCCTTGAGAACTCTACATCGAGCTCTTGGTTTGGCTGTTATGCACTCAGCTGCTGTTTCTATATAGACAGTAACAAATTTTTCTCATTCGTCATACGGAGTATGTATTTTAGATGCTTCCTGAAGAGTATTAAACTTGTTTCTTACAATTACCGTATATTAATTTCTAATATAAGCGTTGTTGAGTGAGGACAAGTCATATCGTGAACCTTTGTTGTTTTTTTCCTTGTTTGTGCAAAGACTCAAGCGAATCTTTTCCGTGACGATTTTGTGATCGGAAGATACTCTTTTAAAAGAGGAGCATGACTCTCAATTCATAGTGCAACTTGTCTACTTCTTGTATATGAATATATAATCTAGCTGTGTTTTAAAGATATTTGGGTACGTGTAGATCCATATTTACCTCCCTTTTCTGTAATTTAATTTTTTGGCATTCTCGAATGAAAAATTAACTAGATATTCCCTATTTCTATTTGGCAAGTTCTGTAAGCAGAATTTATTATTTCCATCTTTGTTTATGTGAAAATTCATGTCTGTAATATATATATATATGTATATATATATATATATATATATATATATAAGTATTAAATCTAGGAAATCCGGAGTTGGGAACAATTCCAAACAACATGATGTAAATAATCAAATATAGAATATTAAATTTAAGTAATCCCGATCAAGAGCTCAATGCAAATAAAATCCACACTGCAAATTATTTATTCAAAATGAAAAAAAAACAACAACAAACAATCGGTCACATTAAGATGATAAACTTATCCTGTTAAAAATCATAGATATTAATCAATCCTCAAAAAATTAACAAGACTTCCTCAGATCAAACAAGAAAATGGATGAAAATAATAATTTCCTTATTCACAACCTAACTAGACAAAAACAAAACAAAACAAAAGTTTATTTCGCCTACATAAACCTAAACCAATCCAAATCAAGTAACAATAAGTATTAACTTGTTTTGGCATGTATTGAGTATATATATATATATAGATGTGTGTGTATATATATATATATATATATATATATATATATATATATATATATATATATTACTACAGTGTATAGTTGTCACTATCTCACTTGGTGGGTTTGTGGCTGACCAAATGCTGCATAATTTGGAAAGTGCTCAATATCTGTGATAGAGCTTTTATATAATAATAACAAAACATATTATTTTCATATATATTTAAAATCATGAATAATTGTCTGAAACCACTGGTTTCATGCAATCTTTGTTCGACAATCATCTGGCCGAGAAAGCCGGATGATTATCGTTCAAAGACGGCATGAAACCAGTGGTCTCAGATAAGCATCCATGCTATTATATATATATATATATATATATATATATAAGAAGTCCTGTTATATTTTTCTTCGTGTTTTTTGGTTTACATCAGAAACACAAAACAGGATGGAAATAAATTTATAATCCTAAAGTAACCGGTCTTTTTGTTTTTTTTCTTAAATAATATATATATATATATATATATATATATCTCACAGCTTGTATGATCTTTGACAAATGGGAAGTGTATCAAAATTTACTTTGATATAATTTAGGATGTATTTCTTAATATGTGATAAACTAAAAAACAAATCAAATTGGTAATAAAATCAATTTTGTTACAGTTACAAAAAGGAGACGAAGGAGAAACCGTTGTATCGTTGTTAACGTGCTGGAGTGTGTCATCGTAGTAAGCGAGTAAGAACTTAAGCTGTGCTATTATGTTCACTTCTGGACTGCCACAGTTGGAAAAGGTTTGAACCTCCCAATCTCTCCGCCTGTGAATTGAATAATTCCAATATAGTTCTACAAAATAACGTGGATATCAAAACAACTTCGGTGTTTGATATATCATTAAACAAATGTCAATTTCATAACTATTACATTGGGAGATAAGCTCGCAAGTCTCTGAACATGAACAGATATTTTAAGTAGGGTATGAATTTTATATTTTCTCAGAACATGAAAGTTCTTGTGCTTACCAATTCCTTCACCTGGAAAAGAAAGCCAAGTCTCTCTCAAGCTAAACAGATATCTAACTTAACTTACAATATTCTTCCAGAGTTATGGCAATTCATCGTCTTTGTGATAAGAGGGTTTAGTTTTGTTTGGTTTCAGGGTATATTAAGCATTGTTGATTATGTAATGCCAAATCCAGTTTATATATTAAATATACGTGATTTGTGAGCATTAGTCAACAAAGTTAAATTGTTCAAGTATTACTATGTATCATTATTATCAGTCATTTGTTTACACACAGTTAAGTAATTAAACGGTTCAATTTTAAACAATTTCATTCAACATAAGTCAAAGTTAAATAGTCCCAAGTATTGCAACGTACCATTAACAGCAGTCATTTGTTTACACACATTTAAGTAATCAAACAGTTCAATTTTAAACAATTCAATTTAGCATAATCCGAAGCTAAATATTTCCAAGAGTATTGCTATGTATAACAAACACATTAATTAAACATCAGTTATTTGTTTACACGCAGTTAAATGATCAAACAGTTCTTTTTCAAACAATTCAGTTAAGCATATATCATTTGTTTGTACTCAGATTAAAAGTCAAACAGTTCTATTTGACACTAAAATAGGACCCTATCCGATGCTAACACTCCGAGTTAAAGTGTACCTTGGAGTAATGGTAATGAAGAGATACTCTGCATTCCCAAAAGCTCCAGCATTACAGGAGCTTCACCGTCAGATTGTTTAATATCATACCCAGAACACTTGTTGGTGGGTCTTACCCGTCTGCAGTGACGCAGTCGGTGTATTCAACAGCCCTAGGCGACTGAGCTAGCGGTATTTGTCGACCGTCCCACCTTCTGGATAAGTGTGGCACAAGGACTTTTTAAGGTGGGTCCGGGCGCCGACAGTAAGCCAACCAGATATCTGACTTTTTTCACAATATCGCTCAGGAGTTATGACAATTCATTGTCTTTGTGATAAGATTGTTATAAAGCAGACATAGGAAGATACACGAATTCAAAATTACCGGTGAGATTCAATAAACATCGTAATTGAAAAGTAATTACTTTTTAAAAAAATACTTACTTATTTCTTGTAAAAAATTATTGGCAAGAAACAATTCAAAAGAATTTAAAAATAGGTAATACTTTTCAGTCACTCAGTACAGATTTAGATGTTTATTCACCTCCTCATGTCAATCTAATAACTATAAACTTGATGTATTTAAAGAAAAACGAACAAAAAATCTTCAGGTGAAACGCACGTTTCTTTTGAGTGTATTTTTGTTAAATACATGAAATTTATTGTTATGAGACTGCCATAAGGAGGCGAAAACATTTATTTAGATTCATCCTCACCCGGTGGCCATTAATTGGGCACTTTTCTAATCTAAGAAAAAACGTTTTTACAACGACTGGGTCATTTCACAATATATTCCTTTGCGGAAGATAGTCTAAACCGAGCTAGATGAATGCATCGATTTTTGCTGAGTAATGAGCGGGGTGCATGTCGTGTGTATGTGAAATTAATATGGTCATAAGACTGTAGATAACAATACGTAAGAATATTCCAATCAAGCCCAAGGTGTTTTGTGCTTACAATATATACATACATACATATATATAGGCAGGACTTCTAATCGTTTAGATCTCCGTATAAGACAACATCTCCCAGCTCGAATTTTAAATCTTATACTTATAAGAGGGCTGCTTGCAAATATATCCGGCTCCTCTATAGCGGAGCACATGATAAATAGTAGGGAATATGTTGCAGACTTCAATATTCTGAGTCGGTCATATTCGCTTTTTCATCTCAAAGTGTTAGAGACTCTTTACGTTCGATCCCTTCAAACTTCCCTCTGTAAGCAGAGGAACAGTCTGTTGGGATTGAATGTAATTAGTCTCTAGCCATCTGCTCATTGCTACTACTACCCCCACTTAGTGTTTTTTTTTTGTTTTTGTTTTTTTCCTTCCCTTTTCTCCATTCATCTACTTTTTTCCATTTACTTTCCCCCTTTTAGATATTTTTCTGGCGTTAAGATCTTGACAAGAGCCAGACGAAACCGGTCGTTCAAAAAAAAAAAAAATCTTTTTTTTTAAATGATAAACATGCCCAAACCTTCCATAGGCCTACAAGTTTTCCTGGCAATCAATATATATATATATATATATATATATATATCAATTGATTATATAGATGTACTTAAACGGAATTATCCATGATATATATATATATATATATACGCACTTTAAAATAACGAACAACAAGGGGAAATATTTTTAAGTTATCTATTTTTAACCTAAAAACAAATTCACTGTGGACCTTTTTATTTTAAAGTATGTACTTCTTTCTCTCATTGTACCAACAAAAATTATATATATATATATATACGCTTACACACATCTATATATTTATCTAAAGAGAGAGAGAGAGAGAGAGGGAGAGAGGGAATGAGAGAGAGAGAGAGAGAGATTGAAGCAGGTAGATCTCGTGGTTTCGTAACTGAAATGCTGGGCTGTGACATCGTTTTTAGCGAGTTGGAACTCCAGTCACGCTATGACTTTCATTTTCGGGCTTATACTCTTGGTGAAGGTATGAATCCCCTTACCTTACCAGCCATGGCTATGTAATACCAAAGCCGTCCTTCTACAAGGACGGCTTTGGTATTACATAACCCAAGATAGTTCATATAGCATTAAACAAAGAAACCACACCAACTGATATATTCACAAGTTGCTGTTCGTGGCTTACTCACTACAGAAACCTAAAGTTACGGCATTGAATTATTGTGGACTTTCACATACATAACCGTAAGAGTTGTTATATCTTTCATCTACTATTTATATCTTAATCTATCTTTCTATCATGTGTGGGTGTATCTTTTAGGCAGCAGACCTTTTATTCGAATATTTTATTAACGATAACAGACACGGATTTAGAGTTGTATTTTAAATTAGCTTTTCTCTGTTCGAGAGCAAGATGCCGCATTGAAGATGGAGGCTGTTTAGTAATAGTTCAAAATCTCTGATTTTGAATACGAGTATATGTACTTTTGACCTTCGTAGGTCATTGTCGTGCATGTGGGTAAGACCATGCTATAGATTAGAAAATGTTTTCTGTGATCAATGAATATTCTAAATGACGTGGAGTTAATGTCATGTTTAAATGTCATGTTTAAATGCGCAGTCCGTTGGTATTGTTTTGAATGTGTAAAAATCACAGATCAGGATCACGGGACTATGAATCATTGAGGCCGTAGAATTATTATTTAGTCATGTCAGATGCATTTAAGTATTGCAGTTTCTAAACTGAAAGAGAATTTGTTAAGTGTGTAGTGTCATTTTTTTTATAAGAATTGCCTCTAGTCTTTGAAGAGCGAAACAACTATAAAACAAGACTTAAATTACAATATCAGAGATTTCGGACGATTACAGCAAAGCCTTCAATCTCATTTGCGACACATACATCTAAAAAAAAACTCTACTCTAAATCTTTGTCAATCATCTTTAATAAGATATATCTGCAAGAATATTTGTTGCCTGAACACACACACACACACACACACACACACACACACTCACACACACACACACACACTATATATATATATATATATATATATATATATATATATATACATAGTTCACTTGATCAGCTAACGCTGTTTGAATTTTCTATAAAGGAGCGCTTGAGGCATTACTTTCGGATACCATTATGTACAGTAATATTCATACATGCATGCTTAAAGAATTCTGCATCAATACACACACACACACATATATATATATATATAATGTTAAGGATTTTAAAAAATCCATCATTTTTACCTAATTTCATATTTTGATGGAAGTTTTTGTAACTTAGCAAAACTGATATTTTTTAGAACATAAGTTTTTTTAATAGGAAGATGAACATAGGATTTTTTAAATTATAAGCTGAACAGAATTTTAACTAAAATACTACGATTCTTATTCATGGGTGATTTGGCTTTTCAATCACATATTCCTTGTGTCCCTGAGTTATAAAAAATACAAAGAAGATAAGAATAATTACTTTTTCGGATTGTATATTGTTTTGCACTGGACTAGGTTTTGTAAATGACATTAAAAAAAAAAACCTTACAAGGTTATCACTGTCGTCGAAATGTTTTCAATGTTAGTTTTATTATGGTTATACGTTTAATGAAACTCTAAAGCCGAAAAACAATGTTACTAGCTACTACTGTTCAATCACATTTAAGGCTCTAGCATCTACTCAGAAACAAAAAAATTACAAAAACAGTTCTTACCTGTGTAAAATAGTTCTTTCTTTATTGCGCAATCTTTTGACTGAAAAAAGAAAGTAACAAAGCACATCAGAATGCACGGATACATTTTTTTCATGATTTAAAATTTAAACTGAGGACAAAAAATGGATATAATAAAAATATCTTAATTATAATATTTAGATTATTACAATCATTCAAATAATAAAATTGCATTGTAATCAGATATACTCATAGATATGTTACATCCGTGAAAATGAATGAATAAATGATCATTTCGGAATTATTGTTAGCTTATTTCTATCTGATAATGAATAAGTTATGAAAATCTTATTAAAATTGGATAGTTTATTGACTTTCGGAAAATTTTATGGTTTTTATGAAATTTTTTGTTTAAAAATATATTTCTAAAATGTTTTTAGATAAGCTTTCAACTTTACTTCCATTTAATCATTCCTATCTATCTATCTATCTATCTATCTATCTATCTATTCTCTTTTTTTCTTCTATCTTTTTCCTTTTTCTCTTTCTTCATTGCATTCATTTGAAGCAGATGGTATAATGTCTAATTTTTTGCGTTATCACTTTCTTTCTTTTTTTCTTTCATCTTAATTTTTGTGGTCTTTCTCTTCTTTCTGTCTTTCTTTATTATTTTTTCTTTCATTCCCTTTTATATACGTATTTGGATTTTTCCTTTACTTTCATTTTAATTTTTATCGTCTTTCACTTTATTCTGTCTTTCTTCAAAATAATTTTTTCTTTCTTTCTCTTTTACATATTTGTTTACTTTTTCTTTTTTCATTCATTTTAATTTTTGTCTTCTTTCTCTTCATTCTGTCTTTCTTCATTCATTATTTTTTCTTTCTTTCTCTTTTTATATTTGTCTTTCTTTGATCTGGAGCATTTTTTTTCTTTTTTCCCTGAGAATCAAAACGGAATAATCCATTATTTATATGAGGGGTTGACAGGGCGTAATATTCGAACACGTGTTCATATCTTATATAATTAATCTCAAATATTTTATATCAATGATACCTTTTTTAAAGTCTAAAGACGAAAAATATGTCTGTTTTAAATTCTGATGCTCGGTAAGGAACAGCATGGCTCACTGACAGACTATGTTAATCTTTTCCAAGAATCTTGACCAGTCTATACTTTTTCCTAGGGCAAATGGAAATAAAAGAGTATTATTCATTCCCCAGAATTTTAGAAAGGAAACCTCACCACCAAATTCTGTTAAGTGTCATATCTAAAGCACCTACTTTTCTTTGCGGATAGAGGATGTTACAAGGGATTCAGTCGACCAGTTTTAAGCTCTACTGTATTTAAACCAGAAGACCAGACTTTTAGTTAATTAATCTATTGATGAAATTAATTAATTGACCAAATTAAATGAATTGAAAAAATTCAATATTTTAATTAATTCTTGCAAAAAAGACAAACTTACTAAATAATAAGAAACCACTGGGTATGTCAATAATAATAATAATAATAATAATAATAATGATATCTTCCCTTCTGAATAAAATAGATGCAAAAAAGAATCCTATTGCTGCAAAGGTCAGCTCTTCATAAACAAGATGATTATGGCACGGACTGACTTCAAAAATGCTTTTGATAGCGTAACCCACGAATGGATTCTGAAAGTTCTAATTTGTAATATCATTCCCAAAATACAATATAAAAAGGTTGCATATAAACCTCAGATCAATCCATGAAAAATGCATGCTCAAAGCTAATAATCTGACCATTAAAAATAGAATCTTCCAAGGAAACTCATGTTTGCCGATACCTTTTTTTTATATTGCTCTAATACCTCTCTCCATAGAACTTTAAAAATAACCTATGGATATAAAACTACTGCTAAAAAATAAACCACCTCTTTTATATAGAGAAGAGTTCTCATGGCTTAGTAGCTAAAGTCCAGGACAGTAACATCGTAATAAGCGAATTTTAAAACCAGTTGTGCGATTACTCTCAGTTACAAACTAATAACCATAGGAAAGATATTGAACCCCCTTATCCTTCCAGCTATTGGCTAAAATTACCAATGCTGTTCTTCTATAAGGATGGCTTTGGCATTAAATAACCCACGAAAATTCATTTACTGTTAAAAAAAAAACAACTAAATGTAAACCTATATAGACAATTTAAGTCATACAAAAACGATGATGACTTAGGTTTGGTTTCATGGATTATCAACCTTCGTGGGTTATTTAATGCCAAAGCCATCCGTCATGAAGAACAGAAGTAACAATATTTAATCCATACCTGGGAGGGTAAGGGGACTCGTATCTTTCCCACGGGTGTTTATCAGTAAGTGAACGTAATAGCGCGACTGGAGTTCGAACTCGCTTACTACGATTACGCAGTGCAGTGCTTTAACCATTACACTACGAGGACACCACCATAATGGTGATTTCGAAGGCTGAGTAATAATTGAAAAAAGATTTAATAACAACCCGGATGCAATTTGGTCTGGAAAAATGAGCGAAAGTCACATTTAAGAAAGGCTCGTTAGTAAAGTCTAAAAACATCTCTCGAGATATGAACACGGATATTACTGAGTTAAAGTACGATAAAACCTATAAATATTTAGGAAATAATGAAGCTAATGGTATCAATCATACTATGAATAAAAAAAAAAAGATTAAGAAAAGAATATTCTAGAACAATAATGGAGATATTAAGAACAGAATTGGATGCAAAAATCACGTTATAGCAATCATATCTCAGACAATCCCAATAATGACATATAATTTTAATATAAACATTCAGCTCAGTCAACTGAGGCAGTAGAATATACCGACTGCATCTCTGCAGAAGGGTAAGACCCCGCCAACGAGTGTCCTGATGTGACATTAAACAATCTCATAGTAAGTAAAGTTAGCAATCGTAGTCGAGGGCGACTAGAAGGCCCCCTTTTCAATAGCTACTATACTGAGGTGTTGGGTGGGCGCTACTCCTTTCCCTGAATAGGTCCACTTTACCCTTGATACGTACCTTATATTGCTGAGTGTTAAGCAAGGAGGTATCAAGTACCATTTTTAAAGTCTTTGGTATGACTCGACCTGGGATTGAACGTAGTTCTCCCGGACAATTGGCGAACACTCATTGGCCTAGTGGGTAGAGTGTTCGCCAATGGTTCGGGAGACCTGGGTTCAATCCCAGGTCGAGTCATACCAAAGACTTTAAAAATGGTACTTGATACCTCTTTGCTTAACACTCAGCAATATAAGGTACGTATCAACGGTAAAGTGGAGCAATCTAGGGAAAGAAGTAGCGCCTCCCCTACTCCTCGGTTTAGTAGATATTGAAAAGGGAACCTTCAAGTCGCCCTCGACTACGGTCGCCAAAAGTCTCATAGAAGGCTTCAGTAATGCTGGAGCTTTGGAGAATGTAGAGTACCTCCTTTTTGCCATCGCTCACTGGTCCACTCAGCCCGGAGTGGTAGCACCTGAAAAGATCTATGGGTAAAAAAGAACTATTCGGCATTTAAACTGTGTAAAAACAAGTGACTTATGCTGAATCGAATTTTTAGAAATAGAAGTGTTTGATAATTTATCTGTGTATAAATAAATGCCTGATATCTAATTGAATTGTTTGTAATACAGAGTAATATTTGGGACCATTTAACTTTGTTGACTTATGCTAAATTGAATTGTTAGACATAGAACTGCTTTATCATTGAACTGAGTGTAAAATATCACTGACGTTTAATTGAATTATGACGAATAATGTATATTTTGATATATATACATCAATCGAATTTGGCATTAAAAACCTACATTGGTTGATATGCCATAGAATCCAACCAAACCAAATCATACATATTTATTATATATGTATGAAGAGGTTTTGGCATTAGATAACCTACAATGGTTGATATACAATAAAATCCAACCCAACCAAATCATGTGTATGTAATATATATACATCACCCGGATTTGGCATTGAATAATCCAAAATGGCTGATATGCCATAAAACCCAACCTAACCAAATCATATAAACATTAGTTGAAATTTAAAAAACGAAGGATATAAAATAAAGGAACCTAATAACCTGAAACAGAATTTGATCCACTGAGAGCAACACTTCTGTACGTCAAGAGGTAAAATGGTGGAAGATGATTAATCCAACAAGAATTGACCTAAAACAGCCACTAAGGCTCATTGGCCTAGTTCAATCCCCGGTTGCGTCATACCAAAGACTTTAAAAATTGTACTTGATACCTTCTTGCTTAACACTCAGCAATATAAGGTACGTATCAAGGGTAAAGTGAAGCAATCCAGGGAAAGGAGTATCGTCCTCCCCTACACCTCGGTACAGAAGCTATTGAAAAGCAAGCCTTCTGGTTGCCCTCGACTACAGTCGCCAACATGGATTGAATATTTTGATAGTGCAACATATTGGATGCAATAGTCGGTAAACACACTGGAGAAGCCAAAAAATCAATTTGTAAAGAAAGTAATAAATTAGCTAATTAACTCGACCTTATAACGAAATAAATAGAAATAAAATATAATGCAAATGACGTGGCAAAAACTTACTGAAAGAAGGAAATAACATAATAATAGTGGCACTGGATCAAAGCCTATCAATGAGAAACTACGAGGCAAATATTATAAAAAACAGATCAAACCTAATATCTTAGTATCCAGTTGGCCAATTCTAACACTAAATCGAACTCTATATTCAATGCAATGTATCTAAATTCTCGAGAATATTGTATCGTGAAAAATATAAACATCAACAAGAACCTATAACAGAAACAAAAGGAGCAACTCTGTAATCCAAACTGATATGATGGTTAAGGACTATAAAAGAAAAACATGCTTTTAATTGATATAGCAGTACCAACAGCTCATAACACATGAAAGAATATAATAATGATTACAAAGACATAGAAATAAAAATTGAGAAAACGTGGCACTCTTGAATTACCACCGTGCCAGTAATCATAGGAACACTGGATATGTTCAAGAAGTACACTGATATATACATTAAGAAGATAACTGGTATTCCTAGCCGATAGGTACCCCCCCCAAAAAAAAAACGTATTTTGCCGAAATGCTTATTTCCTAAGAAAATACTATCAACGTATCTGAAAAAACATCTCCCAAAATAGGCAACAAAAATATAGATATATAGACAAAATACAATCACTATCTTCTCTCATCCTCGGTTTTGGGTCAAGAGCCGCTGAATAATTATAAAAAAAAAACAGAAAATAAAATTGAAAATTGAAAATAATATTTATAAAGGTAATTGCAAAAAATGTAAAGAACTGGAAACTATTGCAAACAAAATGAATACACAGCCAGGATATAGGGATAGATTTTGATGTGCCATGCTTATAATGAGAGTGAGAAATATATATATATATATATATATATATATATATATATATATATATATATATGCCAAACAAGGAAACGCTAAGAGGGAATGAAAATCAGAAGTGTTTGGGAATGTTGGAAATGGACACTATCAAACAAACGGAGATGAAGGAAAAATGTACCCCATATGATCGAGAAACCTGCTCGAAACCAAGCTCTGTAGTAGAAATCCCATCAAAGGAAAAAACACCTGGGCTGTTACCCTAGTAAGATACTAGGGACCATTCTTAAAATAAACCAAGGACAAACTTTGATCATCTGCGAATCATGAGCGGTTGACTAGGTCATAGGGCGTACTTGTTGACTTGATTAGAGGAACTGAGTGATGGTTTTGATTGATGATCCTTTGGGTGATTCTGACATTACAAAGAACCCAAGATTACATGCCAAACACGGTCGTGTCGCTCGAAGAAAGAGACCTCGACAGACGGTTCCGCAATAGACAGTCAGCTTAGACTACCTAAATTAGACGTGTTTGGCTGCTCCTCCTTTGTCTATGAAGCGGTGACTCCACACTAACCGGATGTCAAGAACTGGAACCTTACTATCTGATGTAGTTTTTTGTCGGTTCTTACTTCTCTACAGGGGTTATAGTCAGTAACAATATTTATTTCGTCGTTACCCTGTACGTATTAATAAGCTAAAAATATATTATTAAAGCAGTTCATTGTTTAATGATGGGATTCAAGACAAACGCGGCACCTGCTCATAGTACCAAAGTCTGAAGTCGGAGTAGTTTTGTGACTCTGTCGTGCTTGTTTATGTAAAATTACGTAAACTTATATTGATCCTTTCCATGGTAAATACTTAGGTAGGCAGATATACATCGTCAATGTCACCCGATGAGTTTCGATCTGGGGCGGTATGCTGTTCTGATCAATTGGAATTTATGCCAGTTTAACTTGATACTCATGTCCTCATGAAAACAACTTCAATGTTTTACCGTAAATCGTTTATAATTACAACAAAGATTTAAATTCGTACAACATAATACAAGAGACGGAATTTTGTCTAACTTAAAGAAAGAACGAATAATTGGCGTATTAAAATAAAGCAAAACATGACATGTTTGATGCTGATAAAAAGGAAGAACCCTAATAACCGGATGTAATCTTTTTGAAAATAAGGCGAGTCAGTGGCGTGTTCAATTAAAAATGAAAACATATGCCATAAAAAATAAAAACGAAAAGAGACTGAAATTCATACACAAAATGTGATTTCAAATTATTTAAATAGCAGTAAATTGTAAGTCGATTTAAGTTGAAGGATATCAACTGAGCTTAGATAAATGGATATATGAATGGAAATTCTCATTTTTTAAGATGAAGCAATGTCAATCAAAATTAGCATGAATTTTGCAAAATGTTTTCTTAATTTTAGATGTTTTTATCTTAACTCATTTGGCTTGTTATTTCTACGGCTGAGAAACACAGCATCCAACGAATAATTTTGTTTGGCCTATCTCTTTAAAGATATTTAATACTGAAATTTCATTCTTTTGTAATTTTCTTTTGCTATCATAATTATTTGTTTGCACAATTATAGAGTATCAAATATTCTAATCAAACACAAATAATTTATACAAAATTATGATTTAAAGTAACTATTTTTGTTTAATAGTCCTTCATTTAGAGGCAATTACATGGCTTCAAGGACTAACACCTAACCCCAACAATTTGCAAGGAATTATTTGGTTTCAAGTAACTGCTACTACAATAAAAACTACTACTACTTATAATAATAATAATAATAATAATAATAATAATAATAATAATAATAATAATAATAACTGAGGAAGACTGATCATAGCCACCAGAAACAATACTGACGACACGAGGATGAGCAGAACGGAAGAAAACAACACTATTGACGTTTTAAGCGACTAACAAGTGACATCTTTCTCGAGAAACGTAGACGTGGCTTAGAAAGGGAAACCTAAAGAGAGAAACTGAATCTCTCCTAATAGCAGCAAAAAACAACGCCATAAAGACTAATCATATCAAAGCAAGAATAGATAAGACGCCACAAAAGACAAGATGTCGGTTATGTGGTGATAGAGACAAAACGATCAATCACATATTAAGCGAATACAGAAACTAGCACAGAAAGAGTATGATACTAGACACGACTTGGTGGGCAAGGTGATCCACTGGGAACTGTGTTGGGAATTTGAATTTGGACAAATGGTATAGGCACAAACCAGCATCTGTCTTGGAGAATGAGACGCACAAATTCCTCTGGGATTTTGAGATACAAACGGATCACTTTATCCTGGCGAGACGACCAGACTTTATTATAACCAACAAAAAAGAAAAAAGAGAACTTGCCGAATCGGGGACTTTGCTGTTCCGGCTGACCACGGAGTAAAATTGAAAGAAAGCGAAAAGAAGGATAAGTACCTCGACCTTGTTAGGGAATTGAAAAAACAGTGAAACATGAAAGTAACGGTTATACCAATCGTCATTGGTAATTTTGGTACAGTCACGAAAGGTTTGGTAAAAGGACTAGAGGATTTGGAAATAAAAGGTTGAGTGGAGACACTCCAAACTACAGCATTATTGAGATCAGCTAGAAAACTGAGAAGAGTCCTGGAGACTTGAGGAGACTTGTTGTCATTCAAACTCCAGTGAAAGACCATCAATTAACATTGATGTGAGACACTCTCAAGAGTGAAATAATAATGAAGATAATGATCCTTAGTCAATATAATGCTCAAAGTAATCATTCTTTAAATAAACAAGCTATTTGTTGCGTTCTGATTAGGGAACGCTTGTAATATTAAACAAAGGACAAACCACGATATGAGAGGAAATAAAGATATATTCTCAGGAAGAAGTATATACAATAGAGAGACTATTAGTAGACAAGAACATATGATTTGTGAATACAGAATAAAGATATAGTCTTACGATAGTATTGGCTTCCGTTATTACGGTAGCAAGTAAGGTGATCTAGTGCGATCTCCATTCTCTAACGCTCTAATACTATTTCTATAAGAAGCTGCTCTTCACCTTCTAGTCTGCCCTGGTATTAGTAGCTACTGCTATATATGGCTGATGGACTAGTTCATTGTGTGGGAAAAGTTGGGTGATACCCAACACTATTGATCCTTTGATGGACCCAAACTCGTGATATCACTTTAAACCTGTTGGTGAGACAACGTAGGGTTGTGTCCATACTTCTTAGAACTCCAGAACTGGAGACTTCCCACCGGAGTAAGTTTAGTATTATATCCTGGGTACACCCATTTTTTTTTTTTTTTGGACGGAAGATGGTCTTAACTTCTCTGTAGAAATTGCTATAGGCGTATTATAAGCTTTTCCAACCAAGTGACTGATAATTTACAGGATTATGATTACATGTTACTAATAATAATCTTTTGCAAACAAGTGTAGCTTCAAGTAAGTATTTTTAATACAAATAATTTTCAAAGTAATCTAATACAAAGTTAAATGGTTTCAGGTATTTCTATCTAACACTAATAATTCATTTACGAATAATGATTTGAATGCAAGAAGTTTTATATTTCATATATTCCTATCAGATAGTAATAATTCTAAATCTCATCTTGACCGTGTCGGCTGAGTATGTTGAATACAACGACTATATCTTTGCAGACGGGTAAGACTCCCCCAACAAGTGATATAACACAAAACAATATGATAATGAGGCTTCAGTCATGCTGTAGCTTTCGGGAATGCCGGGTACTTTTTCATTTTTATCGCTCCCTGGTCCACTTTGGCCCGGAGCGGTAGTACCTGATAGAGTACTATCTATCAATCAAATAGAACTAAGCTGTGTAGTTATGCTAAACTGAATTATTTGAAATAGAACTGTTTTTACATTTAACAGTGTAAAGAAACGACTGATGTTTAATTGAATTGTTAGTCATATATAGGAATACTTGAAATTATTTAACTATGTCGACTTAACTAAATAGTTTGAAATAGAACTGCTTTTGGGATTTAAACTATGAACCTATGCTAAACTGAATTGTTTGAAACAGAACTATAAGTATAAACACGGATTTGGTATTAAATAATCTATAATGGCTGATTTGCCATAAAACCAAATCAAACTGAGCTAAAAAAATATCTATTAGACTTTGATACGATCTTTACCGGTAGTACCACTCTGGGTCAGAGTGGACCTAGGAGTAATGAAAATAAAGGGGCACTCAACATTTCCTAGAGCTCCAAACTGGAACCTCAATTCAATATGCAGTTCAGTGTCATATTCTTGACACACCTTTTTGGTGGGGTGGGTTCTCACCACACTACCGATCGAGTGTGTGTGCGTGCATTGGAAACAACAATAAAAAAGACAACTCCATTGAGACTTAAACTCATCATAAGTTTTTATCGTTATCAGAACTTTCACTATCAGAACTAACTGATACTGCAGAGCTTTAAATTCCACATTTAAGTGACCAAATCACATTGAGAGCAGCGCTTATTCTTCGATCATCGGAGTGAAGTTGTGCTTAGCCTGTTCAGTAATTAGATGGGTTACCAATTAGGTAATCGTACGTAATGTAAGCAATCGGAGTCCTTCATGCCTTACTAAGTAAAGTTTCATGAATTTCAAGAGAAGATAATTCCCATCCAATTCTCTTGTTTCTGCCTTGTCGGTTACTTTTCTAAAATTCCTATTGCTTTTTTTCATGCAAAAATAGTATTTGTACATTTACCAAAACATGCCACCGACTGTATCCATTACAGAAGAATAAGACCCATAAGGTTAGTCCTGGGTCTGACACTAAACAGGATCAATTTATGCTGCTCTAGTTCTGGATCGCCAGGGAACGTACAGTACACCTATGCAGCAATCATTTTGGGCCATTATGACCTGGAGTGGAAATAATTTTATGTTTCAGCCCAGGGATCAAATAGATCTGTTCAAGAAGTATTAGTATTTGTTAGAAATACTTGAAACCATATAAACATGTGCAAATTATTCGTATCAACAATAGTCACTTAAAAATATAGTAGTTAACAAATCATTATCATCATCATGTCGTGCTCCTAGCACGGCTGTCCCTGACTTTCTCTGTTTCTCTCTTTCTCGCTATTCGTTTCTATTATCCATCGCTTCCCGTAGATCGTCAAAATAACATCCTGAGTCTGTACAGAGCTGTTGTTAAGTTTTTGTTTGTTGGCCTATATTTGCACGTCCGTGTGAAGAGGTCCATTGGAAAACGTCGCTTATGAGTTCGTCCTTACTTCTGCAGTGTCCTGCATGTCTTGTTCGTCTTATTTGGATGGTTTTAGAGATGGGAGGTAGGTGGCCGTACAGCTGTTTTGTGAGATGTTGCTCCCAGCATTTGTTTAATATTGCTCGTAGCATTCTTGGGCAATTGCCGTCAAGGTTTTTTCTCAATACGTTAAGACAGCGTCCATGTGGTGCATCCATATGGTAGAATTGACATTTTCGGACGAATACACTTGGGAAAGGTAATCGATTCCTTTATTTCCACAGCAATATGTTAAATAGTATCACTGCTGCTCTTCTATAAAGATGGTTTCGGCATTGAATACCCAATTAAAGTTGATATGCCATTAAACAAAAAAACAAAACCACCTCGCTATTACGTTTACTTTCAAAATTGGGAAAGGTATGAACCCCTTATTCTACCAAGTATGAGTTAAATAATACCAATACTGTTCTTCTACAAGGATGAATTTGGCCTTAAATAACCCACAAAGATTGATGTTCCATTAAATAAAGATACCAACCAACCAACCAACTAACCAAGCAAAACGTTACTCAAGAAATAATAATTCCTTGTATCTTTGGTTTTGAAGAAAATTAGCGTTTTATAAAGTATATGTTTGGGGTTTTTATTTTATGTTTTAGATTTATATATAAAGTTTCCACTAAAAAAAAAACAACAAAAAACAAATAAATAAATAAATAGAAGCAAAAACAAAGCAAAAGCTAAAAAAGAACAAAATGACTTTAGAATAATTTTTCGTTGAATAAGTTAATCCAGCGAGTGTTACGATAATGAAAAAAAATAAGCATATGAAGAAAAATTTAAAGAAAAATACGGAAAATAAGTAAAATTATTTGATTAAAAAATAAAGTAATTAATTAAATGTGACACCAAAGAAATATTGATAAAATAATACCTTTACACTTATAAAAGCATAAATAAATCGATAAAAGGGAATGACGTCAAAAAATCTTTAATCAATAATCAAACGTATTCATTTTTAACTATGTTTAAAAATATTATTGATTGAAATTACTGATAAAAATGGAACCATATCCTTAAGGTAGAAGAATAATTATCTCTATTTTCCTGAATAAAAGGGACTTAGTGATGTATATCGAATTCAACGCATATTACAGCTTTAAAACAGAACGCAAATAAACAAGCAAACAAATAAGCAAAAAGTAAGGCGTTAGTCGTAAGAAGTGGACTTGACTATTCAAGTTCAAAGCCTTGTATTATAATGGCCGAGGGATTTCGTTTTATATATATTGCCTTTGATTTTAATTAGGCTGAGAACCTTTCGGCTCAGCGCATGGGTTAGTTAGGTGCAAATTGAGCGCAGGTGTTAACGCGCGTGCGGGGAGGATGTGTCGTTCACAGATGTCAAAATAAAAATCCCAGATAGAAAATTGTGACTTGGGATGTGAATGACGTCATGCACCGGAAGCGCGCGCGGAGGATTTTGAGGATTTTGAAGAAAGTCAGAGAGTTGAGTCTTGTGGTCCGAAGAAGAAGAGTGACTTTCGCTAGCTCGCAGGGGCCTTGAATGTGTATCTCTCTCCTTATGTCGAAGAACTTTTAAACTCAAAGGTAATAAAAAGTTTCGTACCTGAAATAAGAAGTCGTGTTTTTCGTGTTTCGGGATTCCCATGTTCTATGTAAATATGTTATGAACATTCTATGTACGTTTCACATATCCGTATCTGGCTATGGTACTGTCTGAATGAGGCAACTTGCATTTTGCAGGTGCTAATAATACATATTGATCTTTGACAGTACGTTAGTTGTAGATTTCTAAACTAGATATTCCACCTGTACAATGAAGGTGACAGCGGAAAGGAATCACACAGATTTGGAATCGGAAGGAAAACACGTGGGCGTTATGAATATTATATAAGCACTCAGTTTCAACTCTCATGGGACAGGCTGTCAGTCTAGAGCAGCGGGCAGTCAGAGCAGAAGTCGCCTTGGGCATGTTCCAGGGGCCCTGTGGCATCGCGTTTAGAGGAGGCCCTGATCAATCCCTACGAAGAAGTTACAAGTAGGGATCTGAATATTGAATCATAATGTGGGTTAAGAAGATATGGTGTCAATCGTAGGAGTCCTCCATCTCTCTGTTTCTCTCTTACACTTCTAACATTTCGATCCTCTCGTAAATAAGCAGGAAGTATTTATTTTTATAAACAGAAGTGTTGTGGTCTCTTCATTCCTTCATTATTATATACTTTTAACAAAGGTATGCCTCCAACTATTTTCCCTCCAACTATGGATGAATAACTGGTTATACTTGAAAATAAGTTATCTTTAGCAAACGGATATACTACGTCACTAATACAGATTGTTTTTGCTTCAGTCACTGCATAACAATTCTTCTAAAAATCTTTTCAAAGCAATTTTAAGAATTTTCTTTTACAAAAGCTTTTCTAATGATGGTGAACAAAGGTTGAAACTAGTTGAGAATAACCAATTAATAAATAACGCAAAAGAACACTTTTTCATCTTATATATATATATATATATATATATATATTCTTTAAGAAAAACAACGAAACCGGTCGCAAAGGATTATAAATTTATTTCCATCCTGTTACGCATTTTTGAAATTTCCAAAAACACGAAAAAAAATTAACAGGACTTTTTGATAAAAAACTAGTGAGGTTATTAATTAAAGTTTAAATCTAATTCAATATAAAATCTGTAATTTAGGTCAAAATGTAATTAAAAAATAAAAAATTAAAGAAAATTTAAAAAAAATAAATTTACTACATTTCTAACCGAAATTAAAATTTAAAATGGAAGTGGGCTTAATGAGGAGACAACTCTTCACCCCTCTTCTATCCTCTCCCTCTCTTCTGTGTCTATTCTAGTTTTTTTTATCAAAAAGATCTGAAGAAGTCCTGTTAATTTTTTTCGTGTTTTTGGAAATTTCAAAAATGCGTAACAGGATGGAAATAAATTTATAATCCTATGTGACCGGTTTCGTTGTTTTTCTTAAAGAATTTATTGCTCTGTATTATTGTTACATTGAGCTCTTTACCAGGAAAATTTAAATATTCATTCATGAATAATTTCTTGTCCTTTTGGAATTACTCCCAACTCCGGTTTAACTGGACCAAAGAATACTTATATATATATATATATATATATATATATATATATATATATTGTCCGCACTAAATGAATAGTATCCCACCAAATGTTTTATAATACATTAATCCTCACGTGTTTCAGTGTTGTAGAATTTGATGATGAATTATTCCAAGTAATATGTTAATTGGAAAACTCTAGAATCTGGCACCGAAAGATTTGAGACGAAGTAAAGGATAGGTTTATTGGTATAATTAGATTGCTTGTTGGTAGAAAAGATATTTAGTCAAATCCCCACTCATAAAGGACCAACTTAAGTTCTAGTATAACCATAATATGCCAGTGTTGAATAAGCAAAAGGAATGACGAGATAATCTTGTTTACACATACAAAAATATTTAATATATACATAATATCATGCAACAAATATTGAAAAGAATTCAGACAAGTGTGAAAACTGATAAAATAAGCCTATATTGTTCTATGAACAAACAGTATTGAAAGAGGCTCAAAAACAGAAAGAGATGGCCAGTAAAACGTTCATAGGCATGCTGAAGCCAAAGAAAATGTCTCTCCTTTTCAAAAAACATAAGCAAAAGAGAGTCACAAAGGATTTCTCGGATCATCATGTGACGCTTTTTTGCAATCAGATCAATTAATCCATAGATGAACCCTAATAAGTGCTACCACTTGGAATCAGAGTGGACCAGGGAGACATTTATTGTTGCCTTAGAGTATGATTTAAATCTCTCAGAACATTTAGATTCATTGGTAAAATAGCTGGATTAGATAACTAGGCTCCATCACATCGGATATGAATTTGAGTCTCACCGCGAGCCTATTGCTTATTATGGTCTTCGAGATGGGCTGTTACTTCCTGCCATGGAAATAACTACACAAGTTGCAATACAATACAACTAAAATTAAATATGGAAGTCAGTACAAGTAAAAAGTATGAGAAAAATAAACAAGTGCGTTACTTACATGTCCCTCTGGGCTAATATTGGTTCGGATAGTCCGCCTATTTAGGGGCATTACTGGGCGGATGTTGTTCCCCAGTAAAATACTTCCAGGGGTTTCCTCTTGATTCAACATCCGTAAATGTCGCATCTGTGAAAAGGACAGAAAAAGGTGAGATAAATTATGCATTTTAGGATGAATAACCCTCGTATATATATATATATATATATATATATATATATATATATATATATATATATATATATATATTATATATATATATATATATATATATAAATACATGTATAGTTTATATATATATATATATATATATATATATATGTATATATAAATAAATGTATAGTTTATATATATATATATATATATGTATATATAAATACATGTATAGTTTATATATATATATATATATATATATATATATACTGTATTTGACGGCACATAAGACGTACGCGTGTATAAGACGCATGATGGTATAAGACGCACCCCAATTTCAGCAGTGCAAATTAAGAAAAAAATTTTAGTGAAACAAATTACTAATATTAAACGTGATGAAATTAATAGAATGAATATTATCAATGATAACGCTTTAAATATGCATTATAGCTATTTAAATAATGACAATAGGTATATGAAAGTTACTCTAAAATCTAAGCGAATAGGAGTAGGTAGGTAGCTTAATTTCGGCTGATAATCGTGAATTTCAAACCAACATATGTCAAATAAGATGCAGGGAAATTTTCAAAGTAAAAAAAAAAAAAATAGTGAAAAAACAGTGCGCCTTATATGCTGTCAAATATGGTATATATATATATATATATATATATATATATATATATATATATATATATACTGTGTGTGTGTGTGTGTGAATCTGATCACTGTACATTTTTATGGGCTTGGTTGCTTTGAATCATTACAACCTGACAATGCCTCACCTTGATGGATGATAGCCGTTTTTAATACAAAAATTACAACTCAGACATCCTGATTAATAAGTTATTCAACTTGTGAAAAATATATAAGATGCATAAAAGATAAGGTAATAAGACATTTGTACGTCGTTAGATTTTAGTGACATTCACTTATACAACGCTTATGCCAACCTTTGGGTCTATATATCTATAGCCCAATGGCAATCATCGAAAGAGAAATGGTGATATATATATATATATATATATATATATATATATGTGCGCGTGTGAGTGTGTGTGTTTAGGGGGGTTATATGTGTGTGTGAGTGTGTGAGTGTGTATCAAGGTTTGAATAGCGTAGATTCATAATCAAAGGTGACTAAACGTATATCCAAATATAAGAATAACACCAAATTTTCTGAAAGTGAATGATGACAGATAATAATAATAAGAGTAAATGATATAAAAGCATGAATAACAAATTTAATCATACGAACAAGTAGTTCATGCACAACCAAGAATCAGTCCTGGAAAACGAGACGCACTAAGATCTCTGGTGTTTTAAAATACAAACGGATCACATAATCAGATGACCAGGCCTAATGATAGTAAAAGAAACAAAAAAAAAAAAAAAACAAAAAAAAAACAACCAAACAAAGAAAACCTGTGGAATTGTGGACTTTTCCGTCCCGGCAGACCACAAAGGGAAACTAAATGAAAGCAAAAAGGGATATCAATACCTAGTCCTTGCTAGAAAACTAAAAAAACAAAACAAAAAACAAACCAAAAAAAAAAAATGGAACACGAAGGGGACAATGATATCAATTGTGACTGGTGCACTTGTGACAATCCCCAAAGGATTAGTAAAGGGATTTTAAGACTTGAAAATAAGAGGACAAGGTGGGGGCATCCATCTACAGCATTATTAAGATCAGTTAAAGAGTCCTAGAGACTTGAGGTGACTTGCTATCTCTCAAAATCTAGCGAGAAACCATCGGCTAAGACTGGTGTTTAAAACTCTCAAAGGAGTAAATAATAATAATAATAATAATAATAATAATAATAATAATAATAATAATGTGAGCTCTACAGCTGAAATTTTATCTAATTGGTAAACACCTGGGCAGTATCCCTTGTAAGATATTCGTGACCATTTTTATAATGGACAAGGAAAGAACTCAAACGAATGAATCAAATGACAAGAAAGTTGTTGATGATGTACAAAGCTGAGATGACATTGAAAGACTGTATGCGTCAAGAAAAGATAGAAGATGAGTCGCCAGCATTAAAGATGAGGTAGATGCATTAATATGAAGATTTGAGGACTACCTTAAAAAGAGCAAAGAAAGATTAATTACAACGGCCAGTAACAACACTGACAGCATAAGGACTAACAGAAAAACTAGAATAATTAGGAAACCGAAATGCGAAGAAAAAGAACTGTACGCATATTTCAGGCGAAATCTCACACAAGGACACCTGACCAGGGCTACAAAATGGAACCCTTGAGAGAAAAAGTAGATCTCTTAATAGCTTCGCAAAACAATGCCATAACGATAATTTTTTAAATTAAATTGATAATCAATAATTCTAACAGAATTACAACTGTAGGCTGTGTGGTGACAGGGTAAAGACGATCATCACATAATAAGTGAATGTATCAAATTAGCTCAAAAGGAGTATGGGACTAAACAAGAGTGGATAAGAAAGGTGATTCACTGGGAATTGTGCAAGAAATTGAAATTTGACCATACAACCGGATGATGCATGTACAAACCAGAATCTGTTATAAACGATGAGTGTCATGAAACTATTTGGGATTTTGAGACACAAACAGATCACCTAATGTCGGCCAGATGATTAGACCTAATGATGATTACCTAAAAAAGAGAACCTGCCATATAGTGGACCCAGCGGACCCCAGAGTGAAAACAATGAAAATGAAAAGAGAGACAACTACTTGGAACTTGCCTAAGAACAAAAAACAAACAAACAAACTGTGCACCACGAGAGTAAGAGATACAAATAGCAACTGACGCACTTAGAACAACCCTCAAAGGATTGCAATAGGATTGGAAGAGTTGGAAATCGGAGGACGAATCAAGATTACAGGATTTTTGAGATCGACTCGAATAAAGAGAAGAGTTCTGGAGACCTGAAAAAACTTGCTGTCACTCCGACTGCAATGAAAAAGATCATCTAATGTTGGTGGGGAAAAACTCTACGAGAAGTATAATAGAACAATAATAATAATCTCGAAAAAGGAGGTGTAATGGTTATCGTCGTAGGAAATGGACACGGCGACACGAGTTCAAATCCTGGCCGAGACTGATTGCATTTCACATAGCACTAATACCCTTGGGAAAGGTATGAATCCAATTATTCTCCCTCCAGCTATAGGTAAATAGTAGGGCAGACTGAGTTCTTCAGCCTTGCTGAGGCAACTAGTCTATGAGAAGGAAAACTCTGAATTCAAACCTGTTAAAACCCCGCTTAAAAATTGACCTTGTGTCATATCCTGCCCGAGCGGAGGGGTTGGCAAATATGATAATATCGAAAAAGAAATGGTAAGAAAAATCATTCGATGGATACTTCAAGAAACACACTGACGAGATTGCACTCAAGAAGACCGTCACATAGCTAAGAAAAAGAAACCTCTTGAGAGAAACTGGATTCCATTTAATAAAAGCCAGCACATAAAAATTCCATAAGGACCGATTATATAAAAGCGAAAGTTGATAATATGCAACAGAATAACACGTGTTGGTTATGTGGAGGAAGAGATCAAACGGTTAATCATATAAGCTTACGCGTCAAACTAGCACAAAAGGAATACAGTGACTAGGCAGGGCTTCGTAAGAAAAGTAATGTACTCGGAATAATACAATAGATTAAAGTTGACCATTCCAAAAAAATTATACATGCATAAACCAGAATCCTTACTAGAGAATGAGTCGCTAAAAATTCTCTGGAATTTTGGGATACAAAAGTATCCCCTAACTCCGGCTGGAAGACCGGGCATTATTTTAATCAACAAGAAAAAGAACTTGTTAACAAAGGTATTTAGGTGTTCGGATGAACCACAGAGTGAAAAGAAAAGGCAGGGAAATGGTAGATAAATACTTGGACCTAGCCAGAGAGCTAAAAAAATTGTGGAATTTGAAGGTGTTGGTAAGACCAATTGTAACTGTTGCCCTTTGAACAG
Organism: Sepioteuthis lessoniana; assembly: GCA_963585895.1. NCBI lineage: Eukaryota > Metazoa > Mollusca > Cephalopoda > Myopsida > Loliginidae > Sepioteuthis > Sepioteuthis lessoniana. The sequence goes on from CAUZXS010000698.1 coordinate 91,433, forward strand.
TCCTCTAAAAGCTTGGAAAAACCGAAGGAATTGTTCATCAGAGGAATAATCGAGACCACCACGACCAGAGCGTTGTTAAGATAGTTTAGAATATTCAGATGAGTTTTGGGGAATGACGAGACCTGCCGTCTCTCAGACTCCAGTAAAAGACCATTAGCTGATCTTAGAGTGAAAAATTCCCAAGGAGTGATAAAATGATAATAATTTCCCGGAGAATTGAGGCTTACTCTTTCTCAGATTTCAGTGAAAGTCACTTGTTATTATTGATGTACGTCGTCGCAAAGAACTTGATATAGTGAAGTCAGACAGCCTTTAGAAGTGTTAATGAAATAAAATTTGGAGTTATGGCCTGTAAAAATCGTCTCATATAACAATGGCAAAATTAAAAAGATAGTGAAGACGTTGACGGAGTTTTATGTAAAAATGAAACAATCTTTATTGTAAATATCTTTTAAAAAACTATCAACGTTTTCTACAGCCTCATCAGTAAAAGAATTTCCTTGTTGATTTCATTCAAGATATGTTTTCTCTGTGTTCTCTAGTTTTAATAAGACCTATTCATTTATCTCTCTCTCCCCCCATCTCTATCTATCTATCTATCTATCTATCTATCTATTAAATTGAAATAGATAGATAGAAACAGACATACAAACTGAGATTTATAGATGGATAGATCTATCTATCTATTTATGTCAGTTTAATCATTTTTATCTATCTATCTATCTATCTATCTATCAAAGATTTCTCGTTTTCTACTTAGCTATCTAATTACTGAAGTACCGCAACGAACATGATTATTCTATAACAATAAATCTTATAATCTGTACAAAGCATCTTCTTTTCCACTGCAAGACAGCTCCATCGCAATTCCGAGTGTTATCTTCGTTGAAAAGGCTCTTTTAGCCTTAGAATCAAGATGTTTTTCTTCTTGACAAATTATGGCTGACAAGTTTCACATACCGGCTCGGCGCACGAAAATCGAAGACTATAACGCTTGTGAAATTGCAAATCTTTTCTTTGTCAACTAAATCAGGAGTAATTTTGTGGGGCTGCTAGCAAATAATTTAGGCTTCTCCATTTCAATCCGGGTGCCTTTTGAGACGACCCACCCACTACTTCTTTGCGCAATGCGACTCTATTCTTATTGAGGAAGTGACCTCCCTTGAATTTATCGTTAATATACAAGAAAAAGGGAACTTAATGCAACTACGACATTGGCAAAAGGGATCACACGCTTTTCAAAGACTCACACGTACAACACGTATAAAGCATATAATAGCGAAGTTTGTGTAAGAGAAATACACTTACAATTCTTTAACTTAGTGAATCAAGCTATTTATCGGCTAATTTGTAACTGAATGGCAGTTTTGTGTGAGAAGGGGTTTTCATTGCTCTGATCGTAATTTTGCAATAAAACTCGCGATATATTTCTAAGATTGTCATTATTTTTACACACACACACACACACACACACACACACACATGTATATGTAATAAGTATGTCCGCCCGAGCAAATTTCAACTGAATAATGATGATGATGGGGATGAAATGCCATTGTCACGCAGAAAAAGTTATCTATTTATTGATATATCAATATATTACAGAAACTCTCATTACTGTTATTTATCCCTTTGAGAGTTTTTGACACCAGCGTAAACTATTAGTTTCTATCTGGAGTTTTAGAGACTGCAAATCTCCTCATGTTTCCATGACTTTTCTCAGTATTCTGACCGATCGTAATAATTCTGTTGCCCGGAGAGCTTCTACTTTTCCTCTTACTTCCAAGTCGTCTAGTCTCTTTATCAATCCTTTTGAGATTGTCTCAGGTACACCAACCACAACTGGTATATTACCGTCACCTTAATGTTCCATTGTTCTTTTTAGATCTTAAGCAAAATCTTGATAATTATCTTTCTTTTTTTTCGCTTTCTTTTATTTTTACTTTGTGGTCTGCCGAGACGGCAAAGTCCACTATTCGGGAGGTTCTCTTTTTTTTGTTGACTATCAATTGGTCTGATCATCTGGTTGAGAATTGTTGTCTTGTTTGTATTTCAAAATCCCAGAAAAGTTTGTGCATTTCGTTCTCCAGAGCGGATTTTGGATTATATATATACCACTTGTTCTTTTGGTCAAATATGAATTTTTTGCACAATTCCCAGTGGATTACCCACACCACCAAGTCGTGTCTACTTATTTTACTATAATTTAATGCATTGGCTAATTAGGTGATTGATCGTTTCGTCTCGATCACTACATAACCTACACTTGTTATTTTGTTGCATCTTATCATTTTTGGTTCAACGTAGTTTGTTCTAATGGCGTTGTTTCATGCTGCTATTATCTCTGTCTGATGCTTTCTTTTTCTTTGCAATGTCCAAGTCTTCTTGTGTGAGATTTAACTTGCTTGTTGCTTGAAATGCCCATACAATAGTCTTTCTCAGTTTTGTTTTCTAGTTATTTTGGTTCTGTTGTTCTTTGTGTTATTCGTATTGTTCCTGGTAGCTGTAATATTTCTTTGCTGTTTTTTATGTAGTCTTTTTGATGTCTCATCGATGTATCGACGCTATCTTCAGTGGTGGCGAATCCTCTTCCTCTTTTTCTTGACACATATAGTTTGTCTATATCATCTTTATTTACTCCTTGAGAGTTTTTCATATCAGTGTTAGCTGATGGTCTTTCACTGGAGTTTGAGTGACAGCAAGTCTCTTCAAGTCTCCAGGACACTTCTCAGTATTCTGGCCGTTCTCAATAAATCTGTAGTTTGGATGGTCTCCACTCGTCCGCCAACTTCCGAGTCCTCCCGTCCCTTTAATAATCCTTTAGTTACTGTACCAAAAGCACCTATCACAATTGGTATAAATGTCTTCTGCATGTTCCATAGATTTTTTTCAATTCCCTAGCAAGGTCGAGGTACTTATCATTCTTTTCATATTCTTTCAGTTTTATTCAGTGGTCAGTCGGAACAGCTAAGTCGACAATTTTGCAAATTCTCTTTTTTTTGTTGATTATTATTAGGTCTGGTCTTCTGGCCGAGATTAGATGATCCGTTTGTATGTCAAAGCCCCATAGGAGTTTGTGTGTGTCATTCTCCAGGACAGGTGCTAGGTTATGTATATACCATTTGTTAGTATGGTCAAATTTAAATTTCTTGCACTTCTCCCCGTGGATCACCTTGCCCACCCAGTCGTGTCATTCTTATACTCCTTCTGTGCTAGTTTGCTGCATTCGCTTATTATGTGATTGATGGTTTCATCTTTGTCACCACATAGCCTACATTTGCTAGTTTGTTGCGACTCATCTTTTCTCGCTTTGATATGATTGGTTCTTATGGCGTTGTTTCGTGCTGCTATTAGGAGAGATTCTGTTTCTCTCTGAAAGTTTCCTTTTCTTAGCCACGTCCAGGTTTTGTGAGTTGGTGTTTATTAGTCGTTTAAAACGCCCACAGAGTTGTTTTTCTTCCAATTTTTGTTTCCTAGTTGTTGTCATTCTGTTGTCCATCGTGTTGTCTGTATCGTTTCTGTCCTCGTTCGTGTTTTCCTATGTAGTCTTCGAGTCGTATCGATGCGTCAACGCTGTCTTCAATGCTGGCAAGTCCTCCTCATCCCTCTTTTCTTGATATTATATATATATATATATATATATGTAAAATACAGCTTGGCTGACAATATGGGACAAGGTAAACGGTGCCGTCACAAACTGATGCACCGAAAGAGGGTGACCTGTGAACTGCATGACAGTTATTTCTGCTCGATGATGATCAAACATGCCATTCCAAAGACGGCGGAAGTTGCATATCCCATTGGCCAGTTATGGGAAGAGATTGTGGGGGCGTGGAGGCGTGTCCATATCTCCGCGTTGGAGTTTGATGGCAATATAAGGCCGACGAACTGAACGGAAGACAGTGAAAATTCAGCTGTTCACGCAAGCTTGTACCGTCGTTGCACCGTGTGCGTTTTCTCGGCCATCATCTACTTACACCGAAGAGTCCAGGCCTCATAGACGAACGATTCTAATACCTCTCCTGATTGCTCCTACTTCATACAATCGTCCGGCAAGAAAATAAATATATATTTTTGTATATATTACGTGTTGTCGTTTGTTTGGCCAGAGCGAAACGTAACATATATATATTTATATATATATTGTAGAGATATGACACTGCCCGAGATATGACACTAAACAATTTGATCATGAGAAATTGAAGAATGTGGAGTATCCCTTAATTGTCATGATTCCCTTGTCAACTTTGATTTGGAGTGGTAGTACGTGTTAGGCTCTTATCTATGCATAAAAAAAATGTTTCATTATTAATCAAATGATTAATGTTCAATTGAATTATTAACATTAGATTGCAATGCTTGAAAACTGAGTGCAAATAGAACAATTAGCAATACTTCAAACCCTGTGCGCAAAAAAAAAAAAAAATGAGATTTGGCTCGTTTAAAAATGTTACCAAAAAAACCTATTCTTTTGTAAATCCTATTCATGTATTCTCTATAATCATCATCATGTGCCACTTGTACGGATATCCCTGACCCTCTCTCGCCACCTCTCCCAATCATTTATCGCTTTTGGCAGGTCTTCAGGGCTACATCCCGTATCCTCACATAGGTGCTGTATGTATGTTCGAGCAGGTCGTCCTGCTTTTGCTTGGTCATATGCGGGGGTACATACGATAACCGGGACATTGGCCCAGCGGTTAGAGTGTTCGCCAATGGCCCGGGAGACCTGGGTTCAATCCCAGGTCGAGTCATACCAAAGACTTTAAAAATGGAACTTGATACCACCTTGCTTAACACTCAGCATTATAAGGTACGGTTCAAGGGTAAAGTGGAGCAATCCAGGGAATGGAGTAGCGCCCTCCCCTACACCTTGGTGTAGTAGCTATTGAAAAGGGAGCCTTCGGGTCACCCTCGACTATGGTCGCTAACTTACTTACATAGGAGTACATCACTGATGAGTTTGTCCTTGCTTCTCCAGCAGTGTCCTGCGTGTCTGGCTCGTCTAACTTGTATAGTTTTCGTGATGGGAGGCAACTGGCCGTACAGCTGGTGTTTTGTGGGGTGTTGCTGCCAGGACTTGTTCAATATTGCTCTCAGCATTTTTGTGTAATTGCCGTCTAGCTTCTTCTTCAGCCGTTGAGTTAGCGTCCAAGTAGTGCATCCATATAGCAATATCGATACGACCGCTGCCTAGAAAAAACTGCGCTTCATTTTATCGGTCAGGTCTGATTTCCATACGATAGAGAGTCTATCGATAGCTGTCCATGCTTTTGTTAGTCGTGAGTCGATGTCTTTTTCGGTTGATGAGACACTGCTTCCTAGGTTGGTGAATTTCTCTACTAGTTTCAGATAAAGTAAAAAGCTGGCGACGATAGTCGAGGTTGGTGGGGTGTCCTCGTGGTGTAATGGTTAAAGCGTTGGACTGCGGAAACGTAGTACGCGAGTTCGTACTCCAGTCGCGCTATTACGTTCACTTTCGGGCAAATACCCTTGGGAAAGGTATGAACCCACTTATCCTCCCAGCTATGGGTTAAATAGTACCATTACTGTTCTTCTAGGAGAATAGATTTGGCATTACATAAAAAGATTTGATATGCCATTATACAAAGAAACTTGATTTGACTTGGAATATATTCTTAAGACAAACGCTCCCTAATTATGTACTCATACCGAAGCTTTTACAAATTAATAAAGAATTTATCAAATTATGTGTCAATCTTTCCTTCAAACACACATTATATATATATATATATATATATATATATATATATATATATATATATAAATTCAAGATGCAGGTATATATATATATATAAATTCAAGGTGCCAGTATATATATATAGATATATAAATTCAAGGTGCAGGTATATATATATATATATAAATTCAAGATGCAGGTATATATATATATAAATTCAAGGTGCAGGTATATATATATAAATTCAAGATGCAGGTATATATATATATATATATATATATATATATAAATTCAAGGTGCAGGTATATATATATATATATATATAAATTCAAGATGCAGGTATATATATATATATAAAAAATTCAAG
>CAUZXS010000699.1:0-35000 GCA_963585895.1 Sepioteuthis lessoniana
ATATTCTTCCGCTCATTTGGAGTACAGAATCGACATGAGGCCAAGGTGAATGTCAACCAGACACGATCAACTTCTTAAACATTGCCTATGTATTCATGCACATACTAATTGGATGGCTCACGTTGCCTTTCTCATTATCTATCTATCTATCTATCTATGAAATCTTTGTTTTTTTCTATCTATCTATCTATCTATTCTCTGTTGCTATCTAACGATCAATCATCTTAGAAGGAATCAAGAAATATTTCTCTCTCTCTCCTTCTCTCTCTCTTATTCTCTCTCTCTCTCTCTATATATATATATATATATATATATGTGTGTTTTCTCTGTTCTTGTCTATTTCTCAATCTGTCCGTTCCTTATTCCTATCTATCTATCTATCTATCTATCTATCATTATTATTATTATTATTATTATTTACCGAGTGATTTTTCCCCTCAGTGTTAGCAGATGCATTCTCACTGGAGTTTTAGTGACAACAAGTCTCCTCAAGTCTCCAGGACTTTCCTCAGTATCCTGGCCGATCTCAATAATGCAGTAGTTTGGATGGTCTCTACTCGTCCTCTTATTTCCAAGCCCCCCGAGTCCCTTTAATAATCCTTTGGTGATTTTACAAAGAGCACCATTATTATTAGTTTTTTTTATAGTCATTCACTGTTTCTTTTACCTTGGATGATGTAATGTTGCGATTATATGTATTCTATCAATTTAAATATATTTTTGATGTCTTTTGGGTGTTATTTTCCAATCATATCTATCTATCTATCTATCTATATATTTATCTATCTATCATTATTATTATGCTGGTGATTGTTCACTGGAGTTTGAGCGAGGGCAAGTCTCCTTAGGTGTTCTGGACTCTTCTCAGTATTCAGACTGGTCTCAACAATGTTGTTGTCTTGACAGTCTGGATTCTTTCTTTGATTTCCAATTCTTCTTGTTCGCTTTCCAAGCCTTTGGGAACTGTTCTAAGTGCACGTACAATAACTGGTATCACAAAAACTCTCATATTCCACGGCTTTTTTAATTCTTCAGCAATGTCCAAGCATTTGTCAATCTTTTCGCTTACTTTTTTTTCATTCTCTCGTCCGCCAGGACGGCAAAATCGACTAGATAGTCAATTTTCTTTTTTTTTTTTTTTACGTAATACAAGATCTGGATTAGGTGATCCGTTATAGAAGATCTGGATTAGGTGATCTGTTTATATCTTAAAATCCAAGAGAATTTTCTGAGTCTCATTTTGTTAGACTGTTTGTGCATATACCATTCGGTGGTATAGTCAAAATTCAATCTCTTGCACAATTCCTTGTGGAACACTTTTCTCGCCCATTTATGTCTTGTCTTGTACTTCTTTTGTGACAGCTTGCTGCATTCAGTTACTTTGTGATAAATCGTTTTATTTTTTCTTCGCATAATTTATACTTGCAATTATGTTGCGTGATATCGATTTTTGCTTTAACAAATTTGATCCTTGTTGCGTCTCTATCAGTAGAGATTCAGGAGGTGCCCGTGGTGTAATGATTATCGTCATAGGAAATGGACACGGTGATACGAGTTCAAATCCTGGACGAGACTGATTGCATTTCACATCGCACTAATACCCTTGGGAAAGGTATGAATCCAATTATTCTCCCTCCAGCTATGGGTAAATAGTAGGACAGACTAGGTTCTGCAGCCTTGGTTAGGCAACTAGTCTAGGAGAAGGAAAACTCTGAATTCAAACCTGTTAAACTCCGCTTAAAAATTGACCGTGTGTCATATCCTGCCCGAGCGGAGGGGTTGATAAATATGATCAGTAGAGATTCAGTTTCAGTCTTTAGATTTCTCTTTCTTATGCATGTCCAGGTTTTCTAGTGGGCAATATCGCCTCTTTGTTGCTTGAAATATCCATACAGTTGTTTTTATCCTATTTCTGTTTCCTCTTTTTCGTTGTTTTTCTCTCTGTACTTTCGATACTAATGATGTTATTGGCTGCTGCAGTCTTTCTTTGCCCTTTTTAACTGAGTCTTCAAGTCCTTGTATTGATACATCTATGAAATCCTTATTTCCTTGATTCCTACAATCAATGTTATCTCTCGCGTGTAAAGATTTTGCATAATCATCAATATTCTTGTCTTTTTGGCCTTTTCTCTGAGTTCCTCCTTTGGTTGGTTGGGTTTTATGGCATATCAACCTTTGTAGGTTCTTTAATGCCAAATGCATTTTTATGAAAATAATCAATTCTATTTAAAACAATTCAGTTTAGCATGAGTACAGTTTGTCAAAAACAGTTCAATTTGAAACAATTCAGTTTAGCATAAGTACGCAGTTTAAATGTAAGTACAGTTTAGTTGTGGAAAAAAATTATATTTCGAGCTATTCAGTTCTGTCAAGCAGTTTTAATTTAGCTAATTCGGTTTCGTATATTTACAGATTTTCTTTACACATAGTTACATGTCAAAACAGTTCTATGTTAAACAAATCAGTTCAGTGTAAATACAATTTCAATGTAAAAAAGCAGTTCTATTTAAAATAATTTAGTTTGCATAAGTACGCAGTTTAAATGTAAGTACGGTTTAATTGTCAAAACATTTCTATTTCAAGCTACTCAATTTAATCAAATAATTCAGTTTAGCATAAGTATGCCGTTAGTTCTATTTAACCCACAGATAGGGCCCTTATCAGGTGCTATTTTCCTTGTTTGGCAGTTCTATTTCTTCCTTTAGCGCTTCAACCATCAGGTAAAGAAGTCAGTCCTTTCCTCTTTTATACATTTTAATACATGTACAAGGCTCTATAAAATGTGTAAATATCCTGATAAATGAGTCAATATCCTTGATAGACAGCGAAATCAGTGAATTTGATCCTAATCATGCATTCTTAGAGTTAATAATCGTTTCCTGTAACTGTCGACAGGATTTAGAATATGCCTATTGTATCCTCTGTTGAGGGATAACAAAAATAGCGTGCCCTGGGTGCCTACTAAACTTCATCTGATGGCGAGGCTCTTGTTTTGGAGCTTTGAAGAGTCTGATGTACTCCTTAATGTCTATTAGTCACTGGTTTACTCTGACCCAGAGTATATTAGGGTCCCATCTATTGGTCAAATTAATATATCTAAAAAATTATTTGTATCAGCTAGGAATATTTGATATTTTAATAGTTGAGTGCAAATTATTTGTATTAAGATTAGTTGCTTGAAGTAATTATTGTTTACTTGATTACTATTACCTGAAACTATATAACTGTGTGCAAACAAATGATTATTATTAAAAAGAAATAGCTACTTGAACCCATATGATTGTATGAATTATTTTTATTTGATAGGAATACTTGAAATCATAGAAATGTGGGAAAATTATTTGCATTTGAAAGGAATACTTGAAACCTATCATTGTGCTCAAGCAAATGATCATAGACAAGTAGGTAGAATTAAACATTTAGAATATTACAATCAAATGAATCAGATTTCTGCATTACATATCACACAAGTAGTTGATATGCGGTTAAACAGATTTTCGTGTATCATTTCTGAGTAGAAGGAATTCGAACGTCCCTGGGTCATCTTTCATCAAGGCACGCCTACAGCACGACTTCCTTTGATTGTTTTTTCTTGCCATCCGTTTTTAGCATACATCACTCTTAGTAAGTCCTCTTGATGGTACACAGTAACCACGCTGAGCTGATGAATATTAGTCTTTACTGTTCGCCCAACACTTGTGTGTTGATGTGCTGGAAACCATTGGTGAATGTCGCTTATAAAGTTCGTTCATATTTTACTTGTAATGCCAAGTGTGTCTTGCGGTTCTTTCTTCGATGGTTTTCGAGATGGGAGGTTAGTGGCCTTACAGTTGCCGTTTTGTTGAATGCTGCTTCCAGAATTTATTCAAAACAGCATGTACCATTTTCGGAGAGTTACCGTCTAGCCTTTTCTCGAAATGTTTCGTTTAATCTCAAGAAGTGTGACCATACAATAGTACTGATTCAGCTAGAGGTTTTTATAGTTCTATTTGAAGTCTAGCTATACATCTAAACAGCTAAGACTGATGGAGGTGTTGGTTTAGTCATTAAATAATCCACCTTTTCGATATCCTCCTCCTCCTCCTCATCATCATCATCATCATCAGCATGAAGGCGTACTATCACTGCCTTTCTTGTATGTTTTGTGTGATTGAAGGTAAATGGCTGTACAGCAATTGTTTTTTTAGCTTTATGCTTCCAGGATTTATTCGAAACAGCGCGCAACACCCTTGTATTAGTCTCATCACTATATACTCAATTATTTTGATCTTGAGCCAGACTTTGGTAAGATTAGAAACTAAGAAAATATTTGTTGTGTTCAGGAATTTAATAATGTGATTTACCAAGAACAGCTTGAGCCATTAGTATATGGCACTCTGTGAGAATCGAACTCATCAACAATGATCGGCTTGCAGAGCTCACTGACAATTATTATAAGCAAAGAGCTTGAGTTTACGAAATTAATGATTAAGCAATTCTGATTTAAATTACTGAAAATTACTTTTTTTAAAAATTGTTTTATCTTTCTTTTCAAGTCAGTTGGTCAGTTGTTTTTCAGATTTCACTCATTTTTAAGTCAAACAAATGTCACAAGCAATTTCAGTAACTAAGAAATGATTGGCGAAAGAAAAAAATTATATGATCTTGTAAGTTCTATGCTTGGTTTTAAACGATCCTACTAAAAATGTCTATCGTAGAACTTATTTAATTGATTACTTAATTTTAACGGCAGGTCAATACGTCTTGGGTAATTTCATGTTTAGGGATTCAGGAATCGTGTTCATTGTATGTTCATATTTACATTTTTTTGTGTAATTGTTTCTTAAGAATTTTTTTTACACACTCCAATGAGATACGAATAATTTTTAAACGGATGTATTTGACTCATTGATGAGAGACTTTCTTTAATAAGAAATGAAGATCAGTTTCATCCAATTGTCCACACACCATCATTCAGACAATTTCTTACAGTTCTGTCTCAAATATTGAAGCCGATTCTAACCTTTTATTTTCCTTTGCTTTGTTGTATGTACATTATCTATTTTCAAGGCATATTGTCCTTAATCTTTTTTTTATCACTACTCTTTAAGTCTTTTGTGGTCGATCAGAATGTTTTCCTTTTTTAAACACCCAATTTTTTTTATATTTGCACCAAAATTTAGACTTAGCCGATAGGGAATAACCAACATCTTCTGCTATATTCCTCTAAGGATCACCTTCTTTAATGAGATTTACGATACTCTTCATCGTTTCAATTGCATGTTTATTTTGTTGGGACCATGTTTCCTTTCAATCAGGTACGCCCAACCACTCTATTTTTCTCTCTTTCTCTGCCTCTTTTTTTTTTCTCTCTCTCTCTCTCTCTTTCTCTTTCTCTCTGTCTCTCTTACTAATATATATATATATATATACATATATATATATATATATATATATATATATATATATGTATATATATATATATATTAAAATGCAAGAACTGTAACAATTGCATTATATAACTGATTTATACTAAATGATAATTTCAATGTATCAAATAATATTGTTTTAGTATACTTTTACATGAAAATATATTTAAATGTATATACAAAAGAAGACAGTATGAAACAAATTTTTATCACAGCTAACTTGGAACAACTAAATGTTTTTCACCACACTCCATTGTGGATTACTTTCTTAAATGAGTTTTACTATGTTTTCTATTGTTTTAATATACATGAAAATATATTTAAATGTATATACAAAAGAAGACGGTATTGTGGGTGACGTGTGTATAAATGAAGCGGTATAGATAATTTTTGTAAAACGGCGTGGACAAAATGAACATTTAAAACAAGGCGAACGAACAAAAACAAATTTATATTCTATAATATCAAAACTTACATTAATACATGAAAACATAACTAACTCTAACATACTGATAGTGTGTATATATATGTGTGAGCTCGTGTGTGTATGTGTGTGTGTGTGTGTAACACAACTAAACTACAAAAAGAATTGTAAAATTAAAATGTCTTTTTTCTATGATTAGAAACCGGTAGTTTTTTAAAGACGGGAAAGCGTCTCATAGTTCTTGTACAATAATGTCTGCGAGGCATGCTGTTGCTGATACGGAGGAATTTGGTCAAAAAGAGAGTGTTGCAGCTACGAAGAAATTTCGTAAAAGAGGGTGAATGTGTTTTAAGACAGCGTATTTATAGAAAAAATCGTCTTATCAGTGGCTCAAGACGCAGGACTTGAATTTTCGCGCGCCGACGTAGTTGTTAGCATATCACGTGGTCCTCCTGGCCAATGGTTTCCCGAGACTGAACATTGAGCGTCCGCCATCTTTGTGGGAACAAGTGGCATACCGCCCAAATTAAATTATAGGAGTGTAAAGTCCTATAGTATGAAACAAATTTTTGACACAGCCAACTTGAAACAAGTAAATGTTTTTCACCACACTCCATTATGGATTACTTTCTTAAATAAGTTTTACAATGTTTTCGATTGTTTTAATTCTTTAGTAGGAGCCATACTTCCTTTCAATAAAGTATACCCAACTGCTCAGTGAGGTCTATAAGAATTGTGTTTTAACTGTAGACCGTTATATCTAATCCTTTGCTGGCATTTGTTTTAGCAGTATAAATCACAAATCATTCCATAATTGTTTCCTTAATATGATTTTATTTGTGATGTTTTCCTCTGCATAGCTTAGAAAAAAAATGAAAGCATTAATTTAGATAATTTAATCTTGTTTAAGAAATATTCTATGAAGCAAAAATGAACAACTATTGGCTAAAAATATTTACGTCTTATCTTCTCTTAATTCGCTCAATTGCATTGAATAAAGTGATAATAAATAAAACATTCAATCCAATTAAAAATCCATGGTGGAAATTTAAAAAGAAGGTCCGTAAAAATATATATTAATTGCCATTCAGGTAAGTTGATAAAAAATATGGCTCTGAATTAATGAAATACTTGAAGAAATTATGAGAGTAATAAAATTCCAAGGAGACGAAACTAAACATTGATTCTAATTTTTTGTTAATTAATTGCATAATTCTTTCTCGACATTGGGTTATTCTATAATATTGGGTTATTCCATGGCATTTCCTCTGATGACTCGGGAAAAATAATGTCACTAATTTAAAGCATTTGATTATACAAATTATTTAATGAATTTTTATTATTTATTATTTATAATTTATTAAGAAATATTATTTAGTATTAATCATTAAATATTTCTTTATTAGATATATTATTATAAATGTGGACTGGCTCATTGGCCAAGAGGGTAGAGTGTACGCCAATGGTCCGCGAGTCCTGGGTTCAATCCCCGGTCACGTCATAGCAAAGACTTTAAAAATGGTACTTGATATCTTCTTGCTTAACACTCAACAACATAAGGTAGGTATCAAGTGTAAAGTGAAGCAATCGCTAGAAAGGAGTAGCGCCCTCCCCTACATCTCGGTGTAGTAGCTATTGAAAAGGGAGCCTTCTAGTCGCCCTCGACTATAGGTCGCTAACTTTACTTTTTACTTACTTAGTATCGATTATTAAATATTTTATTATTACTTTATTATTATTATTATTATTATTATTATTCCTTTACGAGTTTTTCACCCCAGCGTTAGCCGCTGGTTTCTCACTGAAGTCTGAGGGAAAGCAAGTCTCCGGGACTCTTCTCAGTATTCTAGCTGATCTAAATAATGCTGTAGTTTAGAAGGTCTCCACTTGTACCAATCCTTTGGTGGCTTTACCAAGAGCACCAATTACAAATGGTTTCTCCGTCACTTTCATGTTCCACAGTTTTTTCAATTCCCTAGTGAGGTCCTGGTACGTATCTTTCTTTTCACTTTATTTGAATTTTACTCTATGGTCAGCCGGGACAGCAGAGGGTATAATTCGGCAAGTTCTAAAAATTTTACTATTATTATTATTATTATTATTACAAGGTCTGGTCGTCTAGCCGAGATTAGGTGATCCGTTTATATCTCAAAATCCCAGAGAATTTTTTGCGTCTCATTCTCCAGGATAGATTCTGGGTTGAGCATATACCATTTGTTCGCATGGTGAAATATTCTAATATTGAATATATTATCATTATTTGTATATTATTTAGTATTTATTACTAAATATTTCATCAAACCATAATGCTCTTAAATAAAAATGTTTTGCATCTGATTTGTTATTAGTTCCTTTACTGCTAAAAATATTTTGTGTCTTATCTGCATTTACTGCTGCTGACTAAAAAAAAAAAAAAAAAAAAAAAAAGAAAAAAAACAAAACTGGTAAACATTCACTTTATGGGCAATTTCCATATTTTTGTCCGAATTAGTATTCATCAGATATCTTCCGAGCTGAAACCAAAGTTTCAAATTTTTCTTTACAGTGACCTTGTTTCTGTAACTTTCTGGTTACTGTAAAAACCAATGTAATGTGCTAACAATTGTAATACGAACAATAGCCACCAGGAGACCATAAACATTAGTATCTCGACAATGTTCTAAAAAGTAAAGTTAGCCACCTGAATGCTCCCTTTTCAATTGCTACTACAGCGAGGTGTTGCGAAGGATGCAACTCCTTTCCCTGGATGGCTCCACTTTACCCTTGATACGTGCCTTATAATGCTGTGTGTTAAACAAGGATATATCAAGTACCATTTTTTGAGTCTTTGGTATGACTCGACCGGGAATTGAACCTCGGTCTCCCAGGCCATTGGCGAATACTCTACCCACTATAATATGGACCGGTAATCATGTTCTAAGACCTCATAAAAACAGACCTGTGTTTCTAGCTTAAAATCCCATCCTTAGAGAGGATTTTCAGCTTGTCACTATAATGCTTAAATGAACATAAAAGAATATATTGTTTTTCTTAAGCTCTAGTTGCACCTACTGTAATCGAAGGTAGTTGAAAATTGGATTTTGAATTTTATTCAAAATAATGGATCTCTCTGTACCTTATTTTGACGGGCTAGAACACACGTTATTATCACTAAACATACGAAGGCAGATAGGGAGACAGGCGTATGAGCATTATATACATATAAAGTAGTAAACGTAAAGTTGGCGACCATAATCGAGGGTGACCCGAAGGCTCCCTTTTCGATAGCTTACTACACCTAGGTGTAGGAGAGGGCGCTACTCCTTTCCCTGGGTTGCTCCACTTTACCCTTGATCCGTACCTTATAATGCTGAGTGTTAAGCAAGGACGCATCAAGTACCATTTTTTGAGTCTTTGGTATGACTCGACCTGGGATTGAACCCAGATCTCCCGGGCCATTGGCGAACACTCTAACCACTTCTATCAAGACCATTTTTTATTCCATTTTTAGCTGATTGAGTGCTATCAATTATATCGACCGCCAATAATTTTCGTCCAAATCGAACGGATTTTGTTCGTTTTCACAATAGACGGTATTGATTTGTCTTCAAGCTAATCAGTATCGATCTCTCTCCTGTTTTCTGTTTTGGCATAACTAATTTATCCTGTTGATCATCATTAACTTTTTTGTTTATTTATTTTTCATTTCTTTGTTTCTCTCACCCCCCCTTTTTATTTTTTTCTTCATCTCTCCCTCGTCCCCTCTCTCTCTCTCTCTCTCTCTCTCTCTCGCTCTCGCTCTATTTCTATCTCTATTTTTAATTCTCTCTCCTTTTGTTTCAGCATTAACCTACAAGTATACACCATAGCTCTCTCTCTCTCTCTCTCTCTCTCTCTCTCTCTCTCTCTCTCTCTCCTTGTTTTTGTCTTTCCATTTCTACCTCTTTTGAAACCCTCATTTTAATTTTCTTTCTCTTTCTACCTCTCTTTTTATTTACATTTTTTTTCTTTTCATCATCTTTTTTTTGTATGATTATTGGAGCTCCTTTATATCTTCTTCTTCTTCTTCTTCTTCTTCTTCTTCTTCTTCTTCTTCCGCAGAATCTTTCTCATCCTATACCGACCGTTTTCTTCTTTTTCATATTCAACGTCTTTTTCTTCTCTTTTCCGTTTTTCCCTATTTCTTCTCCTTCCTTATAATTCTTCTTGACCTCTTACTCCTCCTCTCCCTCTTCTTTCTCCCCCTCTGCATTTTCTGCTTCCTCCGTCTCTTTCTTTTCTCACTTCTTCCGCCTTTTTTGCTTTAACCTTCCTCCGCCTCTTTCTCTCTTCTACTGCCTCCTTTTCTTTACTCGTCTTATTTCACCTTCTTTTTCTCTCGTTTCCTTCTATCCTCTCTCTTCTCAGTCTTCTTCTATTACACCATTTCACAGCCACCATTTTCTCTTTCTTCTATTTGCCGCCATTGCTCAGATCATATATTGGCCCAACGAAGCATCAACTTCCTTCATTTGCATTTATTCTTCTTATTGACCAACATTTTTTATACGTCTTATTTCCGTTTAAGCGTTCCTTATTTTTACCTTTTCTGCCGTCTTTCCTTTTCACTTCTCCAGTGCAATTCCATATAACACTCACTCTCGTCTACACACCACAACAAAACAACAGACACACGGCCAGCCAAGTAGACCGAGAATAGTCTTTCACTCACCTTTTATTCAATCGACTTTACTCTCCCACCCCCGCCCCCGCCAAAAAAAAAAGAAATAGTAACTTTTTTAATACTCATAAATACCAAATTTAGTCGACCAATCAGAATCATTGGTCCCGATCATCATCATCGTTATCACCCCTCCCAACACCATCATTTTCATCCCCAGACTCATAAATAGAAGCGCCATAGCCATTATTATTATTATTATTATTATTATTATTAGCAGCAGCAGCAGCATTACAACCACTAACATCATCTTCATCATTACCACCACCCTCATCATCTTCACTTGCAGCACCAGCATCACCAGCAACAATATCATTATCATCACTTCTACCATCCCCATCACTACCAACGCCATCATCTTCATCATCATCCTCATCACCAGAAGCGCCATCATCATCATCATCATCATCAGTGCCACCATTACCATCATCATCACCAGCATTATCATCATTGATACCAACTCTATCATCATCATCTTAATCATTATCACTATTACCAACCCCAAGATCATCATCATCATTTTCATCATCGACATAAGAATGAGTATTATCACCACTAGTGATCGTTGACTTACCTCTAGTTGCGCAGCTCGCGTCTATTTCTCCGATACATCATGTTCTATTGTGAGTGAGTGATTGTTATCACTTCAAGTTGGCCTCAACCTTAATGACTGTTCGTCGTCGCCATATTCTTATCATTATTATTATTAGCAACATTTTTTTCTCTTTTTCATTAACGTCATTCATAAAATGAACGTTTTAGAATATTTTCTCTTCTTTCGGCTTTCATCATTTTCAATATTTCAAATCACCCTCATAACAATAGAAGCAGACGAAGTATTTCTATTATTATTATTATTATTATTATTATTATTATTAGTAGTAGTAGTAGTAGTAGTAGTAGTAGTTCAAGTAGTTATAGTTGGAGTGGGAGTAGTAGTATATTATATTATTCATTATCTTATTACTATTTTATTATAATAATGTTATTTCTCCTAATTATTTTTATTATTTTTTTTCTCTTTTGAGAGTTTTTCATCCCAGCGTTAGCTGATGGTTTTTCACTGTAGTCTGAATGACAGCCAGTCTCCTCAAGTCTCCAGGACTCTTCTCAGTATTCTGGCCGATCTAAATAATGCTGTCGTTTGGATGGTCGCAACTCGTCCTCTAATTTCTAAATCCTTCGGTCCTTATACCAAACCTTGGGTGACTGTACCAAGTGCACCGATCACAACAAGTGACAGCAAGTCTTCTCAGGTCTCCAGGACTCTTCTCAGGTCTCCAGGACTCTTCTCGGTATTCTGGCCGATATCAACAATGTTGTAGTTTGGATGGTCTCCACTTGTCCTCTTATTTTCAAATCTTTCAGTCCTATAATCAGTCCTCTGGGGATTCTACCAAGTTTACCAATTACAATTGGTATCATCGTCACCTTCAAGTCACATAGTTTCTAGTTCCCTAGCAAGGTGTTGGTTCGAATATCTCTTTTCAATTTCTTTCAATTTTACTGTGGTCTGTCGGGACGACAAAGTCCACTATTTGACAGGTTCTATATTTTGTTGACTATCACGAGGTTTGGTCGTTTGGCCGAGATTAGGTGATCAGTTTGTTTCTCCACGCTAAATGGTAGTTCTCTGAAACTAGTGGACAAGTTCCCCAACCTAGGAAGCAGTGTCTCACTAACCGAGACAGACATCAACACGCGACTAGCAAAGGCATGGACAGCTATCAATAGAATATCGGTCATATGGAAGTCAAACCTGACTGATAATATAAGACGCAGTTTTTTCCAAGCAGCGGTCGTATCGATACTGCTATATGGATGCACTACATGGACGCTAACTAAATGTATGGAAAAAATGCTGGGTGGCAATTACACAAGAATGCTGTGAGCAATATTGAACAAGTCCTGGAAGCAACACCCCACAAAACAGCAGCAATACGGCCACCTACCACCCATTACAAACACTATCCAAGTTAGACGAACCAGACAGGTTGGACACTGCTAGAGAGGTAAGGACGAATTCGTAAGCGATATACTCCTGTGGACCCCTTCGGGCAGAACTATGAAGTAGAACCTATATACGACAACTCTGTGTCGATACAGGACGTAGCCTTGAAGACCTACCGGAAGTAATGGACGATAGAGACGGGTGGTAGGAGAGGGTCAGGGAGATCCGTGCTGGCGATGTGACATGATGATGATGTTGATGTTTGCATCTAAAAATCTAAGTGAAGTTTGTGCATCTCATTCACCAGGACAGATTCTGGTTTATGCACATACCATTTGGTAGTATGGTCAAATCTGAATTTCTTGCTCAATTCCAAGTTGATCACCTTTCCCCCTTCCATTGTATCTAGTTTTATACTCTTTTTGAACTAATTTGCAGCATTTGTTTATTATATGATTGATCGTTTCGTCTCCATCACCATATAACCTACATTAACTATTTTGCTGCGTCTTATCTATTTTTGCTTTGACATGGTTGGTCCTTATTTCATTATTTAGAGTTACTATTAGAAGAGATTTTGTTTCTCTCTTAAGGTGTCCTTTTCGCAGCCATGTTCAAGTCTTCTCGTGTAAGAATTCGCTTGTTTGTCACTTATTATTATTATTTACTCATAAGAGTTTTTCACATCAGCGTTAGCTGATAGTTTTTCACTGGAATCTGAGTGACAGCAAGTCTCCTCAAGTCTCCAGGACTCTTCTCAGTATTCTGGCCATTCTCAATAATTTAGTAGTTCGGATGGTCTGCACTCGTTCGCCAACTTCCAAGTCCTCTCGTCCCTTTAGTAATCCTTTAGTTACTGTTCCAAACAGAACAATTACAATTGGTATAATTGTCACCTGCATGTTCTACAGTTTTTTCAATTCCCTAGCAAAGCCGACGTACTTATCCTTCTTTTCACATTCTTTCAGTTTTATTCTGTGGACAGCCGGGAAAGCAAAGTCCACAATTTTGCAATTTCTCTTTCTTTGTTGTTGATTATTATTAGGTTTGGTCTTCTGGCCGAGATTTGGTGATCCGTGTGTATGTCAAAGTTCCATAGGAGTTTATGTGTGTTTTTTTCTAGGACAGATGCTGGGTTGTGCATATACTATTTAAACGACTAATAAACAACATCTCACACGACAAAACCTGGACATGGCTAAAAAAAGGAAACTTTAAGAGTTAATGGTATAGTCAAATTTAAATTTATTGCACATCTCCCAGTGGATCACCTTGCGGACCCAATCGGGTATAGTCTTATATTCTTTCTGCGCAAATTTGCTGCATTCGCTTATAATGTGATTGATGGTTTCAACTCTGTCACTGCATAGTCTACATTTGCCATTTTGTAGCGTCTTATCTATTCTCGCTTGGATGTGATTGGTTTTTATGGCGTTGTTTTGTGCTGCTATTAGGAGAGATTCTGTTTCTCTCTTAAAGTTTCCTTTTTTTAGCCATGTCCAGGTTTTGTCGTGTGAGATGTTGTTTATTAATCGTTTAAAACGTCCATAGAGTTGCTTTCCTTCCCATTTTTGCTTCCTAATTATTGTCATTTTGTTGTCCATCGTGTTATCATGATATATTCCTTGAGTCCTTGTATTGCTCTATCCATACTGTCTTCAGTGTTTGCCATTCCTTTTCCCACTTTTATTGCCTTACAGAGTTTATCAATATCACCTCACGTTTGTAAGGCCTTCGGTATCGACATCAATTTCCTTGTTCGTTGATCCATTTGTCTGAGTTCCTCTATTGTCCATTATAAGAAGGATCCAGAGTATCCTACAGAGGAAACAGCCAAGGTATTTATTCCTTTCATTAGGTTTCTGCAGCAGAGTTTGGTTTTAAGGAGTTTTCTTATCCTAAGGAAATCTTGGTTTTTCTTTCATCTCCACTTGTTTGATGATGTCCGCTTCCAATATTCCCAAGTGCTTGCAGTTTTCCTTTTCTCCAAGTGTCTTTTGATGTTTTCCTGATTCGGTTGTTTTATTTCTTTCATTTGTTTCGCTTTTTGTTTTTTGTTTTTTGTTTTTATGATAATTCCATATTTCATTCTTATATCCTATAGTTTGTATTTGAGTTTCTAATTTTTTTCATTCTTAGCAAAAATTTTAACATCGTCCATGTAGATGGGATAGTTTATCTTTTCTTGCGTCTAGGGGAATTTGTTGTCTTCTCTTCATTTCCGAAGTGTAAGATTTAGTTTTATTATAGCAATAACAAATAGTACTGGCGAGTGAGTCTCCCTGGAAGATGTTTTTTTTTATTATTACTTCTGCCAGGGTTCGTCCTTAGGCTGCAAATTCCATTTTTTATAACAATTATATGAAGAAAGGAAAGTATAAGTTGTTCTCTATCAGTAAAATTAGTAATGATTATGTTTTATAGTTATTAACAAGATTATTTCCAACCTATGGAATTTTCCCGTGGTGTAGTCGTTATCGTCGTAGGAAATGGACACGGCGACACGAGTTCAAATCCTGGACGAGACTGATTGCATTTCACATAGCACTAATACCCTTGGGAAAGGTATGAATCCAATTATTCTCCCTCCAGCTATGGGTAAATAGTAGGACAGACTAGGTTCTTCAGCCTTGGTTAGGCAACTAGTCTAGGAGAAGGAAAACTCTGAATTCAAACCTGTTAAACTCCGCTTAAAAATTGACCTTGTGTCATATCCTGCCCGAGCGGAGGGGTTGGTAAATAGTACCTATGGAATTTTCACACTAGCCATATCTGGTGGCTTTCATTCGAGATCAAATGACAGCTCTGCTAATTCACTTTCTTAATTATTCTGGTAGATCTTAATAATGCAGAGGTCTGAATGGTTTCAATTTCTTTGATCTTTTTACTCAGTGGTCAAATTATTATTGTTATTCTCAGTCCTTACAATTTTTTCACATCAGCGTTAGCCGGTGTTCATTCACGGGCGTCTGAGTGACAGTGAGTCACCTCAGTTCTTCTGGACTCTTCTCAGTATTCAAGTCGATCTGAACAATGCTGTAGTCTGGATGGTCTCGATTCTTGATCTGATCTCAATTTCCTCCAATTTTTCCCAAGCCTTTGGGAAACGTTCAAAGTGCTCCAATTACAATTAGTATCACCGTCACACTCATGATCCATAATGCTTTTTTTTAAATTTCTCTGGCAAGGTCAAAGTATTTTTCTATATTTTATTTACACTCTGTGATGGGCTGGAGCAGCGAAATCCACTAAACGCAAGATTTTTTTTTATTATCGATTTAAAAAAAATTGGATTAGGCGGGATTAACTGATCCGTTTGTATCTTAAAAATCACAGATAATTGTATGCATAGCATTTTCTATGGTTTGTGCTTATACCATTTGGTTGAATGGTTAAATTCTAATCTCTTGCACAATTCCCAGTGGATCACTTTTCCCAACCAATTTTACGTAGTCTTGTACTTTTTTATGCTAATTAATTATTATTATTATTATTAATATTATTTCCTCTGCTGACAAGTAATACAAGTTGTCACCACAACTACCACAATTACTCTCACCACCACAGCTACCACCACTGTCACGATTCATCATGCTGGCCACAACGTCTTTCTGCAAAGGAAAGGTGGAGTAATGCGTTCTTTAAATGAAAAAAGAAGGAGGTGGACAGAAGAATGGCGGGTGGAGATGGAATGTGGTAAAAATGAATGAAAAAACAAAGCAGCACTAACTTCACCAACTTTTTTCATTCATTCTTTCATTAATGCAGACATTTATTCGTTCATGCAATGCAGACTTCACAGCATCGATTTTTAATAGAGGTTTTTTAGACCGTTTTTTTTTTCTTCCCTT
The DNA here is from genome assembly GCA_963585895.1 of Sepioteuthis lessoniana. Taxonomy (NCBI): domain Eukaryota; kingdom Metazoa; phylum Mollusca; class Cephalopoda; order Myopsida; family Loliginidae; genus Sepioteuthis; species Sepioteuthis lessoniana. Next base: position 16,334 of record CAUZXS010000699.1, read on the forward strand.
ACGGCTGGCTTTCATTTTTTTTTTTATTCCGTTCACTTTCTTTTTTATTTCTTTTTTCACTCAAATTTGCTTATTCATTTATTTATCTATTAGCTACCTGATTATTTCTTTCTTCTTTCTTTTCTTTCTTTCTTCCTTCTTTTATTTCTTTCATGTGTAACGTACATCTTTCTTTTATTCTTTCTTTCCTTAATATCTGGTATTTTTCTTTTTCCTCTCTTTCTTTGGTATCCTGTGTTTACAGCTCTTTCTTTCTTTCTTTCTTTCTTTCTTTCTTTCTTTCTTTCGTTTAGTTAGTTAACGTCTTTCTCCTTTCTTAGCTTTCTAGTGCATATCTTTTTTTTTATCTTCTTTTCACACCATCGATTTTGTTCTTTATCTTTCATTTTCTTTTTGTTAGCTATCACCTTTTCTTTCTTTCTTTCTTTCTTTCTTTCTTTCTTTCTTTTGTGCCTTGTCTTTCACTCTCTTTTTCTTACTTACTTTGATTATCTTTCTTTCTTTCTTTCTTTCTTTCTTTCTTTCTTTCTTTCTTTAGTATTTTGTCTTTCCCTTTCTTTTTCGTATTTACTTTGTTTATTTTTCTTTCTTTCTTTCTTTCTTTCTTTCTTTCTTTCTTTCTTTCTTTTGTGCCTTGTCTTTCACTCTCTTTTTCTTACTTACTTTGATTATCTTTCTTTCTTTCTTTCTTTCTTTCTTTCTTTCTTTCTTTCTTTCTTTAGTATTTTGTCTTTCCCTTTCTTTTTCGTATTTACTTTGTTTATTTTTCTTTCTTTCTTTCTTTCTTTCTTTCTTTCTTTCTTTCTTTCTTTTGTGCCTTGTCTTTCACTCTCTTTTTCTTACTTACTTTGATTATCTTTCTTTCTTTCTTTCTTTCTTTCTTTTGTATTTTGTCTTTCCCTTTCTTTTTCGTATTTACTTTGTTTATTTTTCTTTCTTTCTTTCTTTCTTTCTTTCTTTCTTTCTTTCTTTCTTTTGTGCCTTGTCTTTCACTCTCTTTTTCTTACTTACTTTGATTATCTTTCTTTCTTTCTTTCTTTCTTTCTTTCTTTAGTATTTTGTCTTTCCCTTTCTTTTTCGTATTTACTTTGTTTATTTTTCTTTCTTTCTTTCTTTCTTTCTTTCTTTCTTTCTTTCTTTCTTTCTTTCTTTCTTTTGTGCCTTGTCTTTCACTCTCTTTTTCTTACTTACTTTGATTATCTTTCTTTCTTTCTTTCTTTCTTTCTTTTGTATTTTGTCTTTCCCTTTCTTTTTCGTATTTACTTTGTTTATTTTTCTTTCTTTCTTTCTTTCTTTCTTGTTATTTTTCTCTTTATTTTCATGATATTCAAAACTTGTCACTCTAAATTCCACAGAATCTCAAGAGGATGAAACTAACATTTCTCAATGGTAATTGTATGCAAAATATTCTACTTGTACTTCGACCATCTGAGATCCTTTTTATTTTAGATTTTAAATAAAATATTCATTCTTCGATTCGAGCTTAAAATGTTACTTACAGACTCACATCAATTGCAACGGATATTCAAAAAAAATATATTCATGACCACGATCATCACCATTATTATACATGAATAGCTGCCCATGTCCAAGAATTCGTAATTTCCTTGAAAAATACAGACTTTGAGATCAGTTTTAGAGGAACGCATTCAAGCAGTCCGGACAAGTGAGAAAAAAGTTAACCGTAGGATTTACAACATAAATGCATATATATATATATATATATACTTATCTATCTGACGTTGTTTGAATAGATATTCATGAGTGAGGAAATATCTTAACATATGTAGGTCGCTCCGAAAGTAATGCATCGTGACTATTTCAATCCGGAACTTCAACAGACACAGAGAACACAATAACAACATTGGATAGAGAAAGTTTTCTGTTACGAAACTCTTTATTTCCCCCACAAAGTTACAACCATTGGCGTGGCATGTTTGTTACCGAAGAACAAAAAACCTGCCAGTCACATAATCAAAAATCTGTACCAACGACTAAGTTTTTCCCGGTGGGAATATTTGAAAAAATCGTCCATCTTTTATCAGCTCAATTTGGGCGAAAGAGTTGGTCGAAGCGTTCTTTATTTTGTGGGTTGACAGCTCTATCGAACGTGTCTTGTCACTCATAACGCTGTCCCCGCAGCTGAAATGCATCACTGTTCGGTCTCCGTAAACGTTCATCATCATCATCATGTCGTACCGCAGGCACGGATATCCCTGACCCTCTCTCGCCACTCCTCCCTATCGTTCATCGCTTCTGGCAGGTCCTCAGGGCTACATCCCGTATCCTCACATAGCAGCTGTATGTAGGTTAGAGCTGGTTGTCCTGCTTTTGCCCGGCCATATGAGGGGGTCCATAGGAGTACATCACTTATGAGCTCGTCCTTGCTTCTCCAGCAGTGTCCTGCATGTCTAGTTTGTCTAACTTTGATAGTTTTCGTGGTGGGAGGCAGGTGACCGTAAAGTTGGTGCTTTGTTGGGTGTTGCCTCCAGGACTTGTTCAATATTGTTAACAGCATTCTTGTGTAGTTGCCGTCTAGCTTTTTCTCCAGCCGTTTAGTTAGCGTCCATGTAATGCATCCATATAGCAGTATCGAGACGACCACTGCTTGGAAAGAAACTGTGTTTCATTTTATCGGTCAGGTCTGACTTCCATATAACCGATAGCTTATCGATAGCTGTCCATGCCTTCGTTATCCGCGTGTCGATGTCTTTTTCGGTTGATGAGACACTGCTTCCTAGATTAACTTGTCTACTAGTTTCAGAGAGCTACTGCCTAATGTGGAAATGTTGCCTGTTTGATTAAAGCACATGTATTCTATTTTGTGTGCATTGACATGGAGGCCAATGCTTGCGGCGGCTCGTTCCTAAATATGGACAGGTGCATTTGCCAGAATCGCTATGTCATCGGTGGAGTTGGTGTCGGTAATTGTTTTTGCGGGGTACCTTCTGCTTCTTTTCTTTCTCAGCTTGAAGCTGTTTTCTTTGATTTTATCAATCGATGTTCTAAGCACGTAGTCTAGACAGATGATAAAGAGGTATGGGGCTTGTGTGTCTCCTTGCAGTACTCCTGCATCAATGTCGAAATAGTCAGTGTCTCCATCCGGAGAACGTACTTTCACTTTGGTGCTTCTATAGAGAATCGTTATTGCTGCGACGGTCTCTTTTGGTATGCTGTATGCTAATAGGATTTGTTCCATCTTCCCTCTGTGAATGGAATCAAAAGCCTTGGTAAAGTCGACAAATAGTAATGTCACCTGTAGGTTTTTTGCCCGTACGCCTTCAAGGATGCTACGGATAATCAATATTTGTGAGGTTGTGTATCTATTTCTTCGGAAGCCATCTTAAGAATGTTGTCAATTTTGAGTTCTATGCGGTTTCGTAGTAGGGCATTGTATATTTTGGCTGCTATGGATGTAAGTGTTATAGCTTGGCTAATCCGAGGTAACCCTTTTTAGGGAAAGGGAGGATGCATCCCTTCATCCATCTTTCCATCGGATTTTGATTATAAACTGCGTTACAGTATCGGAGGAGTTTGTCGTCGAATTGTCTGGTCTTCCTTACTTCTGGGGGGATCTCATCAAGCCCTGCTGCGTTCCTATTTTTATTTTTCTAAGTACTGAGTCGAGTTCTTTTTGAGTAAACGGTCCTAGTTTAATGTCTAATAGCTTACTAATAATTCTGGTGATTGGTTCATGTGTAACTTTCGGTGGAATTCCTAGTAGATTCTCGAAATGCTGTTTCCACAGTTTTATTCTTCCTTGTTGGTTTGTAGCTTTCAATTTAGCTTTGGATGTGCTCTTCTTTCTACTCACTTCGTTTAGCGTTTGCCAGGCTATTATAGATTGCCTATCTTCCACTGAGTCTCTAATCTTATCTATCTGATTGTGTATGTATTCTGTCTGTTCTTTTAGATATATGCTTGCTAATTCATTTTGTGCCTTTTTTAGTTGCAGGGCATTCGTGTTCTTTGGGTTCTTAAAAATGTGGGTCTTATCCCTTGGCAAAGATGCAGTCGACGTGTTATACTGCCCCAGTCAACTGGGGTTTGAGTGTGAGTGTGAGTGTGTGGAAATGAAAGTGTAGGTTGAACAATAGTTGAACATCAAAAGGATGACTGGAATATGTTGCAGTTAAACAAATTAAATTGATAATAAAAATGTCATAATATTCCGGGCTAATATTGCATAATCTTTCATAAGCTTTTCTTTAGATTTTCAGATAGCTTTTGTAAGTGTGAGTATACACATCTGAATATCATCACACACACACACACACATATATATATATATATATATATATACGAAATAGTATATGGATAAATCAGAATCTGTCCAAGAGAATGGGATTTTGAAATACAAACGGATCACCTTATCCTGGCCAGAAGAACAGACCTGGTGTTAATAAACAAGGAAAAATCGAACTTACCGTCAAGTGGATTTTGCTGTTTTGGTGAACTACATATTAAAAATAAAGCACAGTGAAAATACAGACGAATACTCGCACCTTACAAGAGAACTAAAAAAAACTGTGGAACATGACGATGACGGTGATACAAATTTAAATTATATATATATATATATATATACTTTTACCAACCATTCCGCACCAGCAGGATAAAACACAAGGTCAATTTTTAGCGGAGTATAACAAGTTTAATTCCGAGTTTTCATTCTCCTAGACTGGTTGCCATACCTAGATTAAAGAGCCCAGTCAAGCCTACTGTTTACCTATAGCTGGAGGTGGGATAGTTGGATACATACTTTCTCAAAGGTATTAGCTCTATGTGAAATACAAAAAGCCTCGTTCAGGATTTGAACTCGAGTCCCCGTTTCCATTTCGTATGATGGTAATCGTTGCATCACGAACGCCTAAAATTTAATCTATTAATAGCATTCTGCAGTAAATCGTTGTTCATTTGTATTGCTGTATAAAGAAATTGAAAGAACTAATCATAACATTGACATCAAACAAAAATAAATAAAATGAAAGTGGAGTCACCACATCATTGCCATTACTTCCAGGTCAACTGTCTGACTTGGAGTGGAAGTATCTGTTAGGGTCTCATATATGGATCAAATAGATCTTTTTAAAATTATTAGAATTAGATAAAGATATTTGAAGCCATATAAACTGTGTGCAAGGTGGGAAATGACAAATGACGAAGGGGATAAAACTACCGAATCAAGAAAAAATTAGAATGCTCGAAGAAAAGGAAACATACAAAAACTTGGCAATATTGGAAGCGGACACCAACAAACAAGTGGAGATAAAAGAAAAAATTAAAAAAGAGTATCTCACGAGAATGAGAAATCTACTCGAAACCAAACTATATAGCAGGAACTTCATAAAAGGAATAAACACATGAGCTGTCCACTTCGTAAGGTATTTGGAACCATTCTTGAAGTGGATGAGAGAACTTCAACAAATGGACCAGAGAACAAGAAAACGATGCATCAGGCCTTAAATCCCAGAGGTGACACAAACAGGCTGTATGAATCAAGAAAAGGAGGAGGAAGGGGACTCGTCAGCATTCTAGATAGCGTCGAGGTATCGACACAACAACAAGATGATTACATAAAAACCTCGAAGGAAGACTGATTACAGCCACCAGAAACAATACAGAAACACAAGCATCAACTGAACAAAAATAACCAGGAAATAAAAATAAAAATGGCAAAACTTGGACACGAAAGGAAAACCTTAAAAGAGAAACTGAATCTATTCTGATAGCAGCTTAAAACAAAGCATAAGGACTATATCAAAGCAAGAATAGACAAGACGCAACAAAATAGCAGTTTTAGATTATGTAGTGACAGAGACGGAACGATCAATCCCATAGTAAGCGAATGCCGCGAATGTGTGCAATGAGAGTATAAGACTAGACACGACTGGGTGAAGAAAATAATCTACTGAGAATTGTGCCAGAAGTTTAAATTTGACGACACGAACAAATGGTATATATACAAACCAGAATCCGTACTAGAAAATGAGACGCACAAAATTCTTTGGGGTTTTGAGATATAAACGGATCATCTTTTCTCGGCCAGGCAACCAGACAAATGATAGTAAAAAAAAAAAAAAAAAAAGAACAAACAGAACCTGCCAAATTGTGGACTTTGCTGTCCCGGCTGACTATGGAGTAAAATTGAAAGAAAGTGAAAAGAAGGATAAGTACCTGGACCTTGTTAGGGAATTGAAAAAAAAAATGGAACCTTAAAGTGATAGTGATATCAATTATGATTGGTGCTCTTAATACAGTCACTAAAGGACTGGTACAAGGAATGGAAGACTTGGAAATAACATGACGAGTGGAGACCATCTAAACTGCAGCATTGTTGCGATCAGCTAGAATATTGTGAAGAGTCCATTGGAAAGCCATCAGCTAACGTTAATGCGAAGGACTTGGAAATTAAAGGACGAGTGGAGACCATCCAAACTACTGCATAATTAAGGTCAGCCAGAATACTGAGAAAGGTCCTGGAGACTTTAGAAGACTTTCTATCATTCAAACCTCAGTTAAAGACAATCAGGTAATGCTGATGTGAAAAACGATCAGGCGGGGGTCCTCGTGGTGTAATGGTTAAAGCGATGGATTGCGGAATCATAGTAAGCGAGTTCGTACTCCAGTCGCGCTATCATGTTCACTTTCGGACAAATATCCTTGGGAAAGGTATGAACCCCCGTTATCCTCCTTGGTATGGGTTAAATAGTACACTTATTGTTCTTCGAGGAGAATGGCTTTGGCATTAAATAACCTACAAAGGTTGATATCCCATTAAACAAAGAAACCGAAACCGGAAACCGAAGAACTATCAAGGATTAAATAATTTTAATAATAAATCTTTGCTCGTTTCTAAATATTTCAAAAGATCTCTGCCCTACTTTAGAAGTAAAATTTAGTGTTCTACTTTAGAAATATATATATATATATATATCAGTGAGTGAGAGAGAGATAGAGTGAGAGAGAAGCTGAAAAATGTTATAAGAATATGAACGGCACAGAAATGTTTGAAGATACAATTTCCTCTTCCACTCCCAAAGTCACGTGACTGGAATGTTTTTGACAAAAAGCGACCTTTAGTGATGTTGACTGTAGTTTGGCGAAACGGTGATAATGGCTACAAAAGTAAACACGCCTCGAATTTCGAAATTTACCTTCGATGATTTGGTGAAATCTTTGTTTCTAAATACTTCAAAAAATCTCTGCCATACTAGCGAAGTAAAATTTAGTGCTTTCATATATATGTATGTATGTATGTATGCATGTGTTTGTGAGTGTGTGTGTACTGCAGAGAGAGAGGGAGAAGGAGAGATAGAGACAGAGATAAAGACAGTGACAGGCAGACCGAAAGAGAAAAGAAAGAAAAAAGTTGGAACATCAGAATATAAAGGAAAGAGAAATTTTTGTTGTAACATTATCCCCTTCCTCTGTACAAGCCACGTGATTGGAGTTTTTTTGTTTTTTGTTTTTTTGACAAAAAGCCATTAAACAAACGTGGCAGTTCGGAAAGTTTAAAATAGTTTGAAATATATGTTCATAGGTGACTAAATATCTGGCATTGAGGAATACGACAAAATGGCTAGGGTATTAACCACTAAACAATAATATCAGTTATAAGCCAATCTACACACGAAGTAACAGCTTAAATAAGTAACAAATTAAGATTTAAATCCAACAGGTTTAAAAGAAAAAAGGTGACCGTTGAACTTTTACAAAATTATTGTAAGTTTAAAACCGGACTGTTTTAATTATTCTGTGGCCCGATTAAGATCCTTTTCTTTGTAAGAGAATAATATCACAACTGTGACAGGAACACGGATAATAATCAACCCCTGGATCTGGTATAGCTGCATTACACTATCCATGAAAAATGACAAATCCATATCCAGGTCTGGGTGTCATGATTGGCAAGTATTCCTTTGATAGCCAATGGGAGAAAGATCGCCATCCTGCGAATGTTGGCGGTTATAATTTCTGGTGCACGAACAACGACCAAAGCAACTACTCAACTGAAAGATACCAAATGGGCAAGGAAAGACAACAAAATGCTCTTCACTGTTATATTAGGAAAAATCCTACATAAAGAGTGTATAGAATATGAATGTTAAAAATTTAGACTGAGTTCGACAGATTTCATACAAGCTAAAGGCTTGCTGACCAAAATCGAATGATATTTAAACTAGGCTGTTTTTCTGACCTTGAGATACTAGAAATATGTGGACAAGTAAAGAATATGAGTGAGTACTCCCAACCAGAATCGAAACATTAAATACTGAAAAACAAGATCCTTCTAACCTAAATGAAATGCAAAATACTGAAAACCGAAACACTACATACCATAGCACCACAAAAAAATGTTAACACAAGAAGAAAAAATAAAGGTAGAGCTAATAAAGAAAACGATGACTGAAAAGAAGACCACATTTCCATCTTCAGGAACCAAAACTGTAAAAACTAAAAATGTAAACTGAAAAGTTAAAGGAATTATTAACAACCAAAAATATCACTGAACAAAACGAAGTAATTTATAACCGGAGCAAATCTGGCCGGTTATAAAATCGGTGTCCACCAAAAGAAGAAAACCTGGATCAGAAATTAGGCCATAAGGACAGATAAAGAAACTGAGACAACAAGCGAAAATTCAAAGGAAGGAAAAACGCACAGTGATATGTTGGGATGAAAAGACCAAAACAAAACAGCCAACAAGTCTGACAGTACATCTTGAAGAGGCAAATCAAAAGATATTGGCGAAACAAGGGAGAATTAAAAGATACAGAGATTGTGTCAAGCAATACAAACAAGACAGATGAATCCAAAATAACGAAAGAAAATTCTACCAAAAAGTAGGAGATGAATGCACGAGTTCGTTCCAATAATCGGATGCAAAGGAAGCAAAACAATTTTGGAGTAAAATATGGGAACAGAAACATTTGGATTTTCTGTTATATGGTATAACAGAAAATCCAAATGGATGAATAATATGAAAAAAAGAGTTACAAGGACTCGAAGAAAGCCCTGCAGCAGACATACACTTGGAATCACTCAGAGCAATCCTTAAAAAAGCACCGCCAAGCAATGATGGCATACATGGATTCTAGTTTTATCGTGACTGACTGGCTCTTAAACTAAGTAGATACCGAGAAGAATCAGGAATACCTGGATGGATGACAAAGAGGAAAACTATCAAAATCCAGACAGACTCACAAAAAGGAAACCTTCTTCTTATGATGTGGAAAACCCTAACCATATAGATTTGGGACGAGATCTATTAATCGCTAGTGTGTCGCGAATTGTTTCCCGAAGAATAGAAAGAATGCCACTGGGGAGCAAGAGGAACAGGTGATTTACCGTACATTGATAAACACATCGTTAAAAAGGCCAAAGTGAGACGGAAAAATATAGCAATGGCGTGATTTGACTACCCAAAAGCATATGATATAGTCCCGCAAAGCTGGATAGTTGATTGTCTAAAACATACTGAACATGATGTCCGACCAAGTCATTAAATTCATTACGGAAGCCATAAAAAAACTGGAAAGTGGAATTGATAGCGGGAGGAAAAACTTTAATAGAGTTGAAAATCCTGAGATCTCTTCCAATGAGAAGCTCTTTCACCATTATTATTTGTTATAATGAAATTTGGCATAGAAAAATGTGTCATGCTTATAATGAGAAGTGGAAAAATATAAATAACAGAAATAACAGAACTGCTAAATCAAGAAAGAATCCAAAATCTCGGAGAAAAGGAAAATTACAAGTACTTAGGAATATTGGAAACAGAGATTTGTGAAAAAAAAAAAAGGAAAAGAGTATCTCAGATGAACAAGAAAACTTCTCGAAATAAATCTTTGCAGCAGAAATCTCATCAAATAGATAAACACCGAGCTAGCCAGATACTCGGGACCATTCTTTGAACGAACAAGGAAGGAACTTAGACAAATAGACAAAAGTAGAAAAAAAATTGGTGACAATGCATAAATCTTTATATCCGAGAGATGACATAGACATGTGTCAAGAAAAGAAGGCGGAAGAACACTCGCCAGTATTGAAGATGGGTGGGTGCTTCAATACGAAAACTCAAGGATTATACGAAAAATAATAGAAACCAATTACACTGGCAAGACGTATCATTGATACCATAAAGACAAATCTAAGAACAAAAAATAGGAAACAAAAATCAGAAGAAAACCAACAGTACGAGGATCATTAAATAAGTTTCCAGACTTTTTTCATATGGGCACTTTTATGGATAGTACACACATGAAACTCAAGTCCCTTTCGAAGTAATCTCCTCCGGCTGCAATGCACTTGTTGTACCGTTCCAACAACTTCTGGAAGGCCCCATGGTATTCATCTTGTGTGACCGTGTCAATGACCTTCGTCACAGCCTCTTTCATCTCCTCAATTGTCTCATAACGACAGCCTCTGAGCTTAGAGAATAACCAAAAGTCGCAGAGAGCAAGGTCTGGACTATAGGAAGGGTGATAACCTGTCTTGATGCCCACCTTGGTCAAATAGTCTGTGACAAGGATGGAGTTGTAGACTGGTGCATTGTCCTGGTGGAAATGCTACTAACCCGATTTGAAGAGTGCTGGCCTCTTCCGACAGAATCCCTTCCTGAACTCCCTTAAAACCTCAACATAGTAACCCTAAACCTAACCCTTTGGCCAATCAACTCTGGTGTATTGACTTCCTTACTCCCCCCACACCTCTAATCATCCCTCACAGACTTCCTGGCTTCCTTGAATCTCTTATGCTACTCAAAAACTGATGTTCGATTGATGCAAGATGCTCCAAAAGCAGCCTGAAGCATTCCATACGTTTCTGTGGCGTTTTTTTTTTCAAGTTTAAAACAATTTTATTGCATATCGTTTTTCTAAAGTGTCCTCACGTCCAGATTGCATTTTTGAAATTGACCAGCTGTGACAATTAGGCTTTAATAGGGTGTATTCAAATTGCTGCTGTAGCTGTTCATTTAAACGTGAAATCATAAAAATTGGTCAGTCATCTCATAAGATGTACAGCAATAAAATACTGAATTTTCAAGAGTCTATGACAATTTTATATGCCCATAGAAAAAAGTCTGAAAACTTATTGAATATCACGTATGGATATTTCAAGCGACAAACTGGTGAGATTACACAAGATCAAATCTAGATCAAATCTAGAAATGGCTACAAAAGGGAAAACTTAAGAGAGAAACTGAATCTCTTCTAATAGCAATACAAAATAATGCCATTAGGACTAATTAAATTAAGGCCAAAATCTATAATACGCAACCGAAAAGTAAGTCTAGTTTGTGTGGTGACAGAAACTAAACGAATAATCACATATTAAGCCAATGTATTAAACTGGCCCAAAAGAATTATAAGACTAAACAGGATTCGGTAGGAAAGGTTATCTACTGGGAATTGTGCAAGAAATTTAAATCAGACCATACTACCAAATGAAATATATACAAACTAGAATCAGTCTTGGAGAATGTGACGCATAGAATTCTCTTAGATTTCGCAATACAAATAGATCTAATCCTGGCCAGAAGACCAGGCCTAGTAATAATTAATAAAAAAATTGAGAACTTGCCGTCGAGTGGATTTTGCTGTCCCCGCGTACCACCGAGTAAATGCCAAAAAAAGCAAAAAGAGAGACAAATATTTAAACCTTGCGAGAGAATTAAGAAAAATGTGGAACATGAGGTTGAAGGTGATACCAATTATAATTGACGAGCTTGGAACGGTCCTGAAAGGTTTGGAAAGGGGATTTGAAGAATTGAAAACTCGAGACCATCCAGACTACAACATTGGGAGGATCGAACAAAATACTGCTGGTGAGAAACTATTGCCATTGCTCCCAGGTCCACTCTGGCCCGGATTGGTAGCACCTGATAGGGCCCTATCTATGGGTTAAATAGAACTAACAGCATACTTATGCTAAAATGAATTGAGTAAATTGAATAGCTTGAAATAGAAACGTTTTTGACAATTAAACCGTACTTACACTTAAACTGCGTGCTTTTGCTTAACTGAATTATTTCAAATAGAACTGTTTTTCGACATTAAAACTGTATTTACACTTAACTGAATTATTACATATAACTGCTTGAATAGTTTGAAATGGAAATGTTTTTGACAATTAAACTGTGTACTTATGAACTGTTTTCAATAGAACAGATTATTTACATAAAGATGGATTTGGCGTTAAATAACCTACAAAGGTTGATATGCCATAAAACCAAACAAACCAAACCAAACCATCAAACCAACGAATACATGTACCAAACACACATTTGCCCGTATCTGCTACCTACAAGCCTACCCCTGAACTAGCTTGCCACCTGCTCTCAAATTCCTCATCTACCCTGATCATACCCGTTCTGAAACTCCTTTTAAACATTGAAATCAAGAGAATCTCTCTCTCTCTCTCTCTCTCTCTCTCTCTCTCTCTCTCTCTCTGAAAGTAATATGCAAAACGAAGAATTATTTTTTCTTGGCTCTATTTTATTCAACTCTATTTCGCCGCTTAACTCAATCCCTTCGTCTCTCCCCTCCCACTCCCAGTCCATGGCCTCCCGAATTCCCGCTTTTTTATTTCCTTTCTGCGCAGGCGCAATAAAGAAATCTGTTTTTCTTCCACTCGGGAGAATTTCACCCTGGCTTCGTGAGATTTTTTCCTATATTTTATCACAATTATTTATGTATGTACATATGTGTATGTGCGTATGTGTGTGTATTTCTTTGTGTGTACTTACTCCTTGATGATTATACGTATTCGTATGTATGTATGTATGTACGGACGCATGGGTTTTATGTAAATGTATATGCGTGCATATTTGAATGTATATACATATAAGAAAGTGGATATACGTTTGCAGGTATTTATATGTGTATAAAGGTGTGTGTGTGTGTGTGTGTGTGTGTGTGTGTGTGTGCAGGTCTATGCATGAATGTGTTTGTGTGCGCATATACGTGGATTCTTATGTGGATATATTTGAACATATGTGTGTATATGTACGTATATACATACGTGCCTCTGTATGTATGTGTTCATAAATGTATGAATATGTGTGTATTCATATATATATATATATATATATGTTAATGTGTGCATTGGCATTTGTTTGCATGTTAGTATGTGTGTGTGTGCGTGCGTGTGTGTGTGTGTGTGTGTGTGTGTGTATTCGTATGTGTGTGCATATGAGTGTGTGCGTATGCTGAAATATGTTTATATGTGCGTGCAGGTCGGTATGAAGATTTGTACACAAGTCTGTTGTGCATGTAGGAATATGCAATTGTGTGCACATTCACGCATGCGTGCTTATGCATAGATAGATGAGTATATAAGTATATTTGGATAAGTCTATATGTGTACGTGTATATGTATCTATATATATGAATATGAGTATATTTATGTATGGGCGTGTGAATATGTGTATCTGTATGCGTGTGCGATCGTGTCGGTTTGTATGTGGATTCACGTTTACATGTGTATAGGTGGTTGCATGTATGTTTGCAAGAGTCGTATCAGTGCGTGTGCATGTATATGGATTTACTTATTTATTTAGCTTTGTTCGGCAGTGGCACCCAGTGTGACTCAAACTCACAAGTAATGGTCTGACTGCCTAGCTTGATAATCCTTATACAACGTGCGGCAACTAGATGAGTGTGTACGTATATCTCTATGTAAGCGTGTATGTGCTTTTGTGTGTGTGTGTGTGTGTGTGTGTGTGTGTGTGTGTGTGTGTGTGTGTGTGTGGGATTAGTTTAAACAGTTCGTTTTTTATATCTTGTTGTAAAGTACGATCACAGAATTATCGACATCGACATAGAAAAGAAAGAAGGGACCTTTTTCTGTCCTTTTCTGTTGTCTCCTATCTCCTTCCCTATCTCTCTTGGTCAATGTTTCTGTATCTCTCTCTCTCTCTCTCTCTCTCTCTCTCTCTCTCTCTCTTTCGTATAGCGGTAAATATTTTTCTTTCTATCATCTCAAACAATACCATGACTTTATTTGTTAGCCGTACTTTCGTAAAATGAATCCAAATGACATTTACTTTTGTTATTGTTTTCAGTTTAACTTTGTGGGTAGAATCCAACTGGAATTGTGCAGAGTCGGGGTTTTCTATACGATGGTTTTATTTCTTAGTTTATCTAATGTATTCCCACGTTTCATTTTTATCTTTTCTTATACTTTCTCTGCTATGTGTTTTCTGTCCATTTTTTCCTGGTCTTTTTTTTCATTATGTCAGATTAAATGGAACAGTCGTTTTAATGGAGAGGTTTTGTCCCTTTCATTTAGATTTGCGTCGATATATAAACATGTAAAACACATAACTACATGCCTATTATTTCGCTCACTCACACACACACACACACACACACATATATATATATATATATATATATATATATATATGTTAAGTACAATTCACAAAAATGCTTATTTATGCGGAGAGCACGACTTTATATTTGTCTTTTCAACCTGTTTGGTTGGTTAAGATTTTATTTTCTTTGCAATTCTATCAAGATGCGTGTATTTCTATCCATACAGTGAACGATTTCGTCAGATCTCTATATACATTAGCAGAACTACTTTTCTACGCCTTGTGTGAGAGGTTTCCTGACCCTCTCCCACCACTCATTCCTATTGAACATCGCTGTCGGCAGGTCCTCCATACTACATCCTGTATCAGTATAGAGCTGCTGTAGATAGGTTCCAGCTGGTCACCTTACCTTTGGTCGTCCGTGAGAAGGGGTCCACAGGAGTACATCACTTATAAGCTCGCCCTTACTTCTCCAGAAGTGTCTTGCATGTCTTGCTCACCTAGTTTGGATGGTTTTCGAGATGGGTGGAAGGTGTCCGTACGACTGCTGCTTTGTAGGATGATGCCTCCAGGACTGGTTCAATATAGTTCGCAGCATTCTTGTGTAATTGCCATCAAGCTTTCTCTCCATACACTTAGTTAGCGCCTATGTGATGGATCCTTACAGCAGTATTGACACGACTGCTGCTTGGAAAAAACTGCGCTTTATTTTATCTGATAGATCTGACTTGGATATGACAGAAAGTCTATCGATGGCTATCCATGCCTTCGGTCGTCACGTGTTGATGTCATTTCCGCTAGATGAGATGCTGCTTCCGAGGTAGGGGAACTTGTCCAAAAGTTTCAGAGATCTTCCATTTCGTATGACGATATCACCTCTTTGATTAAAGCACATCAACTCTGTTTTGTTTGAGTTGACATGGAGGCCTATGCCACCTGCTGCTCGACATATATATATATATATATATATATATGTGTGTGTGTGTGTGTGTGTGTGTGCGAGTACACAATTTGATAACAAGGTAATCCAAGTGGAAAGAGAGATTTTTTGAGAAGTCGACACTATAGCGTTTCGGTTCTACTGAACCATCATCAGGACCATAATGGATGTTTAATATATATATATATAGTCACATGAATGTGTAAGCGGATCAGAAAAAGAGAAACATGCGAGGTCAATATAGAAATAAGGAAATGTGCAAATAAGTGTCATACACGAATTTAAGAAAAAGGAAAAGAAAGCAAATAAGGAGATCAAACCGTCTAAGCCTTAAAAGGCGGGAAGATCCAATTAAGGACATGTGTAGAAAAATAATTCGAAGGTACCTGCTAATCAAGCCCTTTTTTGGATTTAATCTTGAATATTGTCTAATGACCAAATCCAGAGAAGAGGTAGTCTCCGATTGGACGGAACATAGCAAGAGACAGAGATTCTAATCGCCACGCACCAAAGACGAAATTTGAAAGTCAGACAACTACCAGACACCGAGCGAGGTGGTTGTTTCTCACGTCACGTCGGACGATCGATGGATTTTAATAACTTTGAACCGCTACCTTAAACAATTTTGAAGATGTATGTAAGTCACAGGGACGAGTGGCGGAAGTTATAATCGACGTTTTGTTTTATCTATTACAGGGATAATAGATGGAGACAAGAAGCGTAAGATTAATCAATTTCCAAGAACCTCCACTTCAAAGTTTTTTTTTAATTCAGATTGAATGAATTTCATTATCGAACGCTTAAGTTGCGATAATCAAGAAAATGGCGGGAAGATAAACGGAAGATTAAAAAAGACATAAAAAAGGAATAAAGAAACAGTTTCAACACACGGAAGAGAACAAAACTCTTTCATGAACCGAGAAAAGAAAAATCTGAAGATGTAACAAGTTCTCTATCGACGTGTCAAATATACATCATAAAAGATAAGAGTTAAATAATAACTTTGTTTGACCTCGCATTCTACTCCTATCCGTATAATTTCCACACACATCCATTTTCACAAGGAATTGAAGCTGAACATTCTTTATGCATACATCATGATAAAAATAAAAATGTTTACACAGCCATTCATGTCATTATCCCTTTTATCTTCTAATATTTTCTTGTAATTTTGCATTTTTATGAATTACAACTCTAGTTTAATCCCGCAGTTGAGGAAAAAACATCGTTACTGAATTATCTTGCATCACTGTGTCACAGTCTCTTCGAAGCATTTCCTGACTAATATTTTCTTTTTTACTTGCACAGGTGACTTCTAGGTGATCGAAAATAAATAATATACGATTTTGTATTATTTCAAATTTCTGTGGAAATCCTATCCACGTAATTCGCATACTCCAAACGTATGACGATATATATATATATATATATATATATATATATATATATATATATATATATTGTTTGTTTTTACTTTGAGTCTGCATCCTAGATAAAATCGTGGCACCAAAACAACCGTATTTTCCGGTCTCAAACAGGTTTCTGAGTAGCTTGTCATATAACTTGACAACTCGATGCCACCTAATTTACATATTTTGCCCTTAAAATTGCATTAAACAAGAAAACAGGTTATTAAAAACAATATCTAAAATAAATAACGGATTTTTCATTTTCAATTATTTTATGATAACCGATTTTCACAATAATAAGATCATTACAATTCTTCGGGTCTTTAATTTTTCCATTCAAGTTTTTTCTTTTAACTTTAAATTTTGAGGAGTTGAATTGAAGAGTTCCTTATTGAGCTGAGACCAAACTCCCCTTTCTGTGCTTAAATTTTATATCTAATTCAATTTTTCTTAAATACATGTTTTTCTCTTCTCAGTCCCTCTCTTCCTCCCCCCTCTCTCTCTCTATATATATATATACCGGCTCATTCGCCTAGTGGGTAGAGTGTTCGCCAATGATCCAGGAGACTTGGGTTTGATTCCAGGTCGCGTCATACCAAAGATTTTAAAAATGGTACTTGATATCTCCTTGCTTAACACTCAGTAATATAAGGTACGTATCAAGGGTAAAGTGGAGCAACCCAGTGTGGTAGCTATTGAAAAGGGAGCCTTCTGATCGCCCTCGACTTCGGTCACCAACTTTATTTTACTTATATAAATATATATATATTTATATATAGAGAGAGAAAGACAAAGAGAGAGAGAGAGAGAGAGAGAGAGAGAGAGAGAGAGAGAGAGTATTATATCATTTATATAAGATAAATACCCAGTGGAATATCTACGAATTTAATATGTTCATGTTTGCTAAGTATTCAAGATCCCTTTTTCTATTTGTTGTTCACCTGAACTAAGAACATTAATAGGTATGTCTCATTCCTCATAAATACGTTAGACACTATTGTAAGCGAGTAAAAATATGCTGCCTTTGGCCGTGGTGTTTCACTCGGTCGAGGATGCCTGTCATGGGTACCGAGGAAGCCTAGCATTCACGTCATGCGGCCGACCCCACTTGAGTCTCAGGGGCCGTCCTCCGAGGCTCTAACCCCCCTTGAAGGGGTTACGTTTTTACGGGAATGCTGACGGGCCCAGGGCATTTTTCGAGCCGCTGGGCATGTGTAAGCTACGGCCCTGCGCCCGGACCCACCTAAAAAAGGCATTGTGACAAACTCATCCGGTTGGCGGACGTACGAAAAAATAGGGAAAAAATCCCAGCTGCCTTTGACGGTGGTGTTTCATTCGGTCATTTTAAATCATTATTTTTGTGCATGTGCTTTGTTTGTTGCAGGTTTTATCTACTGTGCAGCAAAGTAGACTCGGTTGGAAACTGTCTATGAGAAAAATAGGACTACGACGTACACCATTCTTTCAAAAATCTGAAAAGGTCATGCTCGGCGTTTATGCTGAAATCGCAATACGAAGATTTCCAAGAGTTTGGGTTCCAATGTGAAGACTGTGCAGAGGAATTTAAGAGAGATAAATAAGTCCGTGATTATGAAAGTATGGCAACTCGGAAGCTTCACTTTGATCTTTCTGAAAACAACTTCCGGATTTCTTGTTGAGATCCAGTCTTTGATTGGAAACGGTCCCAACACGTTAATCATGTCCACAGCCATGGACATGGAAGCGTCAGAATTTCTTATCGGGTAGGTTGTGCATAAAGACAATCGCTATCTCCCTTACAAGAGGAAAAGAGGCCTATTTTTATTTCTGGCTATGAAAGACAAGAGAAAAAATCGTTCTGCTAAGCTTTTGAAAAAATCAAGCATCCCTTCTAACTGAATATGCTTGCTTTTTTCTCAGATGAGAAATCATTTCTCAGTATCAGATCCTAATCTCAGAGAACAATCATTGGCTTGCTCTGTCTCCACAAAATATATCGATATTGATGAAAAACAAACA